>JAQQZY010000019.1:1521336-1531684 GCA_030068375.1 Ostorhinchus rueppellii | reverse complement strand
TATCTATCTATCTATCTCTCTATCTCTCTATCTCTCTATCTCTCTATCTCTCTATCTCTCTATCTCTCTATCTATCTATCTATCTATCTCTCTCTATCTAATCTGCCTAATAATTGTTCGTTTTCTTTTCCTGAGTCCTATTGTAGACAGTACTCTCAGATAATTAAATAGTCAGCCATGGTGCGTTTTAAATAAATAAAAAGGTTACATGATTTGTATATCAGATGGCAGGGTTTTGGGTCGGGTATATTTTTGAAGCTCCGTTTGTTTTGTTTTTTTGGTTCATTAGGTCGTGTGAGGTTACACTGAGCGTAAAGCATCAAACTTTTTCTGCTTAAGACTAGGGATGTAAACAGTTAATCCACCATCAATTCATTGTCACTAAGAATTTGCTCAATTAAATTATGAATTGTTGGTTAATTGCCCTTTTCCACTTGTAGTGTTGACAGTAGGGGGCGCTACTGCCCAAACTAGGCTTCATCACTGAAGTTGAGTAATGCTATAGCTGGGATAGCCGGTCATCAAACTGGATCATGGTGTTGATGAGTTAAGATTCGTTTTAGGGACATAATGGAGCTAAACACAGACCAGACCATCTATTTATGGGGGCAGTGCACCCCCACTTAAATACACGCACAAATGTGGGGTCGGTATCAGACCAGAAGTGGAAAACATCCTCAAGTCTCCTAATCCAGGCCACAGGCATATTCCGCATTATATTCCATGTCCATGGGGATGGCCACGGGGAAATAGAAAGGCGGGGAATGACCATGGCATCTCCACTGAAATCTGTCTCCATCATGTCAGTGATGCAAAGTCATAAATACCCATTTCTTCTAAACTGCCCCCTTCAGATCCATTTATTTGATTGAATTTCTTTAGTTCTACTCCATAAATGGCATTGTCTGTTCTGCATCCAATCATTAAGGAATATGACATGCTTTTTTTCATGAAGTATATAAACAATATTTCACTTTTATTCTTATAGACCTTATCGAAAGAGAAATTGAGGTTCTCAGGAAAATTGCCGTTTAGAAATGAATCATTAATTGATCGATAAGGTCAACCAACTAATGATTAATGGATAAATCGATTATTTGTATCCCTACTTAAGACTTTTTAAATATATTAAAATATTTGTCATTATTGTTTTGTATCCCAGACCCCTGTTAGAAAACAAACACCTGAATTCAACGTGTCCACATACTTTTGTCCATATAGTGTGCGTCTGATCCAGTCGAGTCCAAAAATCTAACAGTTGTGTCTCAGATCCATGGATTATAAATGTGAAGCTGCAGAAACTGTAAATCTATTCTGTCATGTCTGTACTTGTCTAGTGTTTCATTCCACTGCTCATCAGTCGACTGTAAAGGTGTAAATGAGGCCTGAAGCTGATGAAATGCATCCATAGATGTTGGACTGGTTCGTGCCTCATCGTACAACTCACCCCCTGCGACCTTGTGTCAAGATTAGACCTGAGGATCATTTCTACACCTGACTGCACAGCGGCCCGGCTCTTTAGCTCTTTGACTCCACGCTCGCTGTTGGTTCGGGGCTCGTCCTGATCCTCCCCGGTGTCGGTCAGAGGCCTCCCCGACCGAGACGACTACTTTAGATGCTCGATTGATCGCCCTAACCTTGGCAGACAGCGGGGAGGCGGGGACAGCGTTCATAAAACACAGCCGCTGCTGAAATTTAATAAGGGATCGAGTGTGTGCCGTCGTTTAAGGGAGCAGTTCACGGGGCTCTAAAAGCAGATTTCAAGGTTTTTTACTCTTCCTCCTGCTCTGCTTCTCGCCAGCGGTGGATTGATTTTATGCCCCTGTTTAGGCAGGATTCAGGGTCATGTTTGGGCTCGGAGGGGTGGGGATTTAACGATTACTGTCGGAGTGGAGAAAGAACAGTGGAAAAGAAATTAGATTATCAAATAGTGGGTTTCTGCTTTAAAACACGACAAAAGAAGACAAAGAAAATGGTTTTAATACACTTCAAACTGTTTTATTTGATAGTTATGATTGCTTAAGGTTATTGGGTATTGGCGAAACTTGGCTCTGATCATGACCAGAAAATAATCACCAAAAAATAGAAATCAACCTGGGCTTACCTTGATTTTTTTTATTTTATTTTATTTTTTTTTTAATGTTGACTTACAGATTTGCCTTGATTATTGATCCAGGCTTGTGCATTTCTCTGCATATATGTATTTATTAGTCTGTGGATGTTCAGTTCAATAAATTCTATTGGATAAGATGTACTTTAACATCCCCAGGGGGAAACTCGTTATAGGTAAATGCAAGGGGGCTGCAACACCATACAGAAAACACAGTACAAACAAGAGGACATCTCAGTGCAGACACAAAACAGTAAATAACAGTGCAGACACATGACAGCGGTAAAATAACACCAACCATACAATGACATGATTTACTGAAGCATGCACAGTATACAGCACCAGTAGAAAAATAAATAAAACTACTGCACAACATTGAATTTATACCAGAATATGTAACGGCGTCACAAGAATTTGAAGCCAATGTGATTCCAAATATTTTCAATTAAATATGGGACACCACCATCAATAAATAGGGATAAAATATGAAAAAAAAAAAAAATAGTAACCAACCATTTTCACAGTTACAAAGTAAGTGATGGAGATTTATTAAAAACTGTCAATTTCCAAAAGCTGTTTTTTGGGTGTGATGAAATCAGTGAAGTGGATTCATCTGCTATTGGCTTTTTTTTTTTTTTTTTTTTTTTTTTTTTTTTGTAGAAGTGATTGTTCTTTCAGCTTTTAGTAATCTAACATTGGTTAACAGTTTGTACAGTTTTGACAAATTTAGATTTTTTTTAAATTTTTGATGAAATTGTCAAATATAAAAATGTGCCTTTATTTATAATGGTCCGTATTTTGATGGTAAGTAACTTATGCTTCCTCCCACTCCTTTTTTGAATATGCAAATGAAGTCATAATTTGTTTTCATGTGTATGTATAGGTTTTGTTTTTGTTTGTTTTTTTTCTTAGTCTTTACAAATGTAAGACTATAAGTAAGATAACATTGTTTTGTTGCATATTCAAACTAGACAAACAGGAAATCACATAGGGACTTTCATTTTGAGCCATGACCTTTGACCTTGAATGACCTTGAAGGGTCAAACTCAAGGCCACCAATGCTTACATTTTGACAGTCATCTTTTTGGAAACTATTGGCTGGAATAATTTCTAAAGTTTTACATTAATTCCTTCAGACAATGTCTACAAAGTTTGTTCACAGTTTTGAGAAATTCAGATTTTTGATGATTTTTTTTTTTTTAATATTTGGTTTTACTTGTAATGATGCATACTTTTACATTTTTTATAATATGTAACTGGTTAGAGATATCTGTATAGTGATGATAGGAAGCCATATATGGATTTTGATTTGGATCCATGACCTTTGACCTTGAGTGACCTCGAAGGGTCAAACTCAAGGCCACAAATTTTTGACAGTCATTTTTTCTGGGAAAAAAATAGTTTGATTAATTTCTAAATTTTTACATGACTTCCGGAGACAATGTCTATAAAGTTTCTTCACAGTTTTGAAAAATTCAGATTTTTTTCATGAATTAAAAAAAAAAAATTACTTTTACTTATATTGGTTCATAGTTTTATGTTTTTTCTAATACGTAACTGGTTAGAGATATCAATATATTGCTATTGAGCAAAGAAAGGAAGTTATATATGGACTTTCAGTGAATGAGTTGAGTTTTCCTCCAGTGACAGTACTACCCATTTCTATTGGGATGATTGAGCTCCTGCATCCAGACCACATGACTCTTAACATGGCGGTAGAACCCGACAACCTCCCAAATACAACTATTGTTATTGATGCTTCATAGAACGTGTTGGTGAGATACAGACACATTTTTCCTGTTTCTTCAGACTTAACGGACACATCAGAAAACATGTCATAAACATCAGTTCCACATTTCTGTGAAGTCAAACAAATCTCCTTCCACCCTGTCCCCAAATAAAACTAAGTTAACGCCTAAAAACAGAAGCTGACTAAGCTAACTGTTTTGACTAGTCAACTAATCGCTTATTCCTACACATGCCTGGTTTAGAGACAAAGCATATCCGTCCAAGTACAGTTGTCACACGTTTATTTTTATCTGTAAATGTGAGTGAAATGCTCCTTCTGTCCAGCTCTGGATGACTGTCATGGTCCGATCTGCTGACCTTTAGGTTAGCGCCGCTGTCCGACATGTTTAGAGCCTGAAGGTCAGTGAATCCGAAGGCGACGCTCCACCCCCACACTCTCTTTCACGCTAAATCCCGGACAGGTGTCGCAGCTTAAATGTGAGTCACTTTCATGCTCCGTGCTTTACCCCCGCTGTGTGTTTTCATGTGGTGGGTGTGTGTCGGGTGTAGGAGACAGGTGCCAGGGTGCAGCCGTGTTGCTGGACAGTTGTGGAAATAAAGCGGTTCAGCTGGCGCCCGGCGTCCACAGCGGTCCACTCAGAAATGCATGTCTGGCAGAGCGCCACACAATCGCACACACTCTGATTGTGATGAACGCACACACGCACGTGAACATGTCACGGCCAGTCTCATCCTGGTGGAGCGCCGTCGCCAGGGGCTGCAGGTAGAGCCGTCATCAGGCTGAGTGGTGCCAGCCCGTTTTATAATTGGATTTAGTGTTGGCACACGTACTCCCACCCTCAGCCAGATAGCATTGATTTATGAGCGAGGCCTGGGAGATGGGATGTGACCAAGTCCGACGGGGCCAGTTCAGACAGTTAACTGTAAATATCTGAAAATACACTGCCGCTGCTAATTTAGATGAAGCTGCACGATAGCGCTTTTATTACTTTGTCTTCTCCGATAAGCTGATTAACAGTTTACATGCCGCTGTGATGGTGTGTTGTTGTTTTTGGGTTTGTTTGGAGAACACAGATGGAATCTCTAACAATTACACATGGCGTCGTTTCATCTCTCAATTAGTTTCTTTATTAACTGATAAGTTTCTCAAACAGAAGCAGCAGTAAACAGTCATGTGTAGACCCATGTGTTGACCTCAGGTAGTTAGTTTTGCCTTGTTAACAGTCGAAGAACATCAACTATAATAATTCTATTTAAATATTTGGCATTTTTGCCTCAAATATGACTTCAGTTATTCATGTTTCTGTCATTATTATATTGATCCTTTAATGCAGTGATCATTGTGGTCCTATGGTTTCAGGGTCAGTATGAGACTTTGAGTTTCGTGTTTAAAACCAAAATTGGTGTTTTGGGGTATTCTGTTGTATTTTATTGTGGATACCACCCTCCATCTTTTATGAATTTGTTTTGTGAACTGGACCAAACTATGAAGGTTGATTATGAGTTATAATGTAAAAGGAAGAATGATTTGGGAGTGGATTTCAGTCTCTTCTGTGATGAAAGATGGGAATATTTTGTTGAAGACCAAGCTGTAAATCAAACTGCAATTCTGTGATTAAATGAAACCTAACCTGAATAACCTTTGCAACTATACTTCAGCTTTCATATCAACCTGTGAGAGTAGGATACTTTGCGTAAATGACATGAAAATTAGATGACTGGATTCCTTAATTGATAATCTACCTAACCTTATAACAGTGCAAACAAAATTCTCACCAATTATCCCGTTTCAACTACAGACTTCTAAACACTAGCTCACTGACATAAAAATGTTTAATTCAATAAACGTAAGCTCTGAATGTCCGACATAGGAGGTGTAAAAGCTTCTGTTTGACAAAGTTTGATCAGAGAGCTGTAATTTACAAAAAGTGTCACCTGGATGTGGACTGGAAGGTCCAAATATAACAAATGAGAAATCCTGGAAAATCTATTGATGTGAAGTATTGTATTTACAAAGTGTTTATCACTGATTTAGTTTAGTGTAAGTCAGGTGCAAACTTGGTGCTTTTGGAACTTCTAGTGGCTGTCATTGGTATTACACCTTGAGACACTTCCATATCATCTTCACTTTTTGGCTGTGGTTGTTGACTCAGAGTTTCGATGTTAAAATGACATATTTCATTAGTTTTCTTGTGGTCCCAGAAGATTTAACGACCCAAACTATTTAGAATGGTACTGGTTCCAATAACATTAAGCCCATTAAAGTTCTTGGTCTAATGCGGAGGTTTTTCCGACATGTATCAGGTTGACATTGCGGAATAAAATTACTCGACCCATAGATTTGATGCTTAAAGATAAGAGGGACTTCAGCTTTAACTTTCCACAGTGGAACTCATGTGTTGGAATCTCATTCCGTCATGGCTGCAGTGAAAAGTTTGGATGCCACAGACGCTGTGCTTTGCCCTCCAGTTACTGTAAACCCCCCACCCCTCCTCCTGTCAGGCCCTCTGAGGTGTAGGGTGTCAGCCCCCCCCGCCTTTTCGTCCTCCTCCTGCCTCGGGGGGGTTTTGGGTGACGACTATTCTTGGCGGTCCTTCAGCGCTGCCCCCCACCCTCACCCACTCAGCTAAACCTCCACCTGCATCAGATGACCCGGCGGCCTTCAGAAGAGGACGCCGAGGTTACGTTTGCCTCCAGGACTCACAAACCCTGACTGTCTGACCACTTAAGTAAAAGAGAAGCGGCTCAGGAATGCAAACAAACGCTCCCCTTACCCTTGAACTGCCGCTGACCCAGGCCTGTGTTCGGGAGGTGGGGGGTGTCGGTCGGGATAATGGGCGGATGCTGTACCTGTCATCCACCTTCTGGAACAGCTGCACTGTGAAATATGCCTCATCCGGTGCCGACTGAAGGATTTAATATCAGTTTGCTTCACAGTCACCAGTCTAATAACCACTAAGCCACATTAGAAAGGTGTGGAATGAAGGACAAGACTGGACGTTTTTCAGCACATTTACCAAAAATTTATATCTTGTGTGTTTTTGTTGGGTTCACTTGACACATAAACGAGAGCCACAGTAATATGTTAATATAATAATATAAAAGTAATATCATAAAAGCTAAACAATTCAGCTTAATTCTTTAATTCCAGCTCATTAATAGTCAATATTTTCTGGTTTATTTACATTTTTCTAACAGTAAACTGAGTATCTACAGCTTGTGGACCAAAAAAAAGAGCTCTGAAATTACATTCAACAACATTTTCTGACATTTTTACAAACCAAACAAATAATAACTGGAAAAAATAACCACAGACTTAATTTGATTATGATGACTCCTTGCGGCTGTAGAAAGATTTTGACTGAACTCAACTGGTGGAACTTTGTTTTCAAAAATCACTTATGATAAAATATCCATATCTGTAATGTAACAATTGACAAAGTACAGAACAGGTGTTGAATATGGTTCCAGTTTGGACCATCAGGTTTTAACCCATACAGACCCAGAGCTACGTTTGGGTTAGTTCCCAAAGGAATTTTTCTCACTATTTAACCATTCTGAAGTGATTTATCACCATTTATTGTATTATCATCATCTTTATTTTGCATTTTTTTCCCACTGAAAATCAGGTATTTTCCTCTATTTAATTGACTGATCATATAGATGTTCATTAAAGCTCAGATTAAAGTTGATTGTTATATCAAAAACAGAGAAAACTGAAGAAAAACAGACTTTTTCAGCAAAGATATCATTAACTGAACATAAACCCAGTGTGCCCGTCCATTATCAATGATCCAACTCCAAATGGGTCATATCTGATGACCATGAAAAGATGACAAACTGTGGGATCTATATTTAAGACCACAATCCCACTTGATGCTTTAACATTGTATATGGGAGTCGTGACACTGAACATTCAAACTGAAAGAGACAAAATATTTAATGAGAATTTACGATTGATTGGAGCGAAAAAAGCTCAGACAAGTAAGTGGCTCCAACCAGATGGACCACAATACTGAGACTGGTTTAAAGCAATCTGTGTAATGGAGAAACTGTCACTTTCATTAAAAGTAAAACAGGATAAATTTATGGAAATGTGGTTAAAATGGATTCTATATATCAACCCCACTGAGGCCAGATTTAACTGAACTGGAAATGACAAGTTATAACTGAACTGGCTGAATGAACTGGAGCTGAAACTTGTGTGGATTTTGGAGTAAAAATAATGAAAATAAGGGAAAAATGTGACATCCTTTTGTTCTGAGGCTTGTTTATCAAAATACAACAAAAAAAAGGAGGCGGGGGGTCATTGTTTCGTTTTCAACAGAACTTGTATGGAAGTGTGAATGTTAATTTTCAAACTTTACCATTGTTGAGTTTTAGACATGGGATACAAATGTGCTTAGTTGTATGTTGTAACGTCTTTCCCAATGAAAAAATAAGGAAAAAACAAAACAAAAGACGATAAATTGTATTTTAAACCAATTATTTCCATGTATTGATAGGATTATTGGATCAACAGGTATTAGGGATGGGGTTTCGTGCAGGAAGAAACTCTGGCCCTAAATCCTTGCGATAGATGCTGCTCCAAGATTTCAAAGGAACACCAACATGACGCTGGAAAATGGAGCGCGTCACTGCAAACCTGACAGATTTCAGTAGATTTTAGCAAAATTATAGGGGGAAAATAGAAAAAAAATTGAAACTGAGTATAGCAGCACTAGGCTAGCAGTACCCTGGTGCATCACCATTGTTCCATTGTCTGTGGAGAACCCTGAGATCAGTAGATGGTTTTGGTTTTGGGTCTTTATGGGTTTAAAAAAATCCACCTATTGGAGGGGAATCTCCTCTGGGGATTTCAGTGATTCCTCATATTTTTACACATTTGAACAGCACATTGTTAGGAGTTGTGGTTTGACTGTTTTTCTTGGCTCAAAATGAGGCAAAGGCGGTGCAATACTCATCATAACCCTCATCATCACCTTCAACTGGCTCGAAGTTTTTACCAGCACTATGTTTTTAGGTGTTCCCACCATTATGAGTGAAAGAAATAGCAAAAAAACAAAAAGTGAGGTAACTAGTTTTAGGCCTAGTCTATCAAACACTGCAGATTTCCTGATCATGTTGTTGTCTTTATGGTTTAGATAAAGAACAGCATTTGATAGAGGTCTAGAATAAAATTGGGGGTCAGTATGGTTAAAGCTTTGCCATCCTACAAAAAGTCACCTTCTTTTCTCTACCAATAAAGAACACCACGTCAACAACAGACAGATCCAGTGTGAATTTTGTCAGATAATAGTGTTTTCCATTAAGACTCATATTGTTGTTGAGGGCTGAGGTTGCACAAAGTGTGACAGAACTAGCCACGTTGCAATTATCTGTGCAGGAAAACCCCTGAGGTTGACCATTAGTGGATTTTTAAAGATGATATAACAATAATAGTCTGTAACAGTAAAATGCTGATGGGGGTAAAACTGCAAGAACTTTGTAATGAAGTCAAAAATAGTATCAAACTAAACAATTGAACGGAACTTAAAGTAAAATTTTGAAATGGACGATCAATCAGCGCCACATGCACTACGCCTCATACTTCCACACATACACACAAATGACTTTTCTTCAACTTTGCAGTGTTTTCTTACAATGTACAATTACTATTATAGACCAGGGGTGTTGAACACATTTGAGTTTGGGGGCCACATTCAACCTGATACGATCTAAAATGGGTCGCACCAGGAAAATAATAACATAATAATATCAATTCCAAACTTTTTTTCTATGTTTTAGAGTGAAAACAGTGACGTTCTATGATGAAAATGTCCTACAAACTGTACTTTACAAAAATGTGAATAACATGAACAACCTGAAATTTTGTAAGAAAAATAGGCTCAGTTTTAACAATATTGTCTCAGTTTATCATTTACACAATCATTACAACTTTCAGATCACAGTGGATTTAACAGTCAGAATATTGATAGAACTGTACTTCTTCAGGTTGTTCATATTTATTGAGGTTATTCATGTGAGCGGGAGACGATAGCTGGTAAATTTATCCATTTTTATGTAATTTGACGTTTCACATTAAAACGAAGAGAACATTTTGGAGTTAGGATTGTATTTTACTGGTCTGATCCACTTGAGATCTGAAATAAATAATTTTTACATTGTTGATTGTCATTATCTTGTGTGCAATTTTTACATTTTCAAAAATTCCTTCCATGGACCAGTTTTGACATGTTTAACATCGCTGTTATTGAGGTTTAGTCTTTTACGCATATATTTTCTGTGCTTATGTATTATTACTGTTTCTACTTTGTGCTCCTTCATATATTTTACAGTACTTCAGTCTTTGCTCTTAATATTACCAGCCCTATGCTGCTGCAAATGTCCCCCATTGTGGGATTATATATTTCTACAGTGTTTACCAAATGTATTCTTCCAGCTCCACCCAGTCTAAGGTGTCCCACTGCTGCCATAACTGAACAGTAT
>JAQQZY010000019.1:1507074-1521236 GCA_030068375.1 Ostorhinchus rueppellii | reverse complement strand
ATCTGCACCAAAGGTGGACACACTAAATATGGACATTTATGGTTATTATTTGTCAACAAGGACTGTTTTGTTATTCCCATTGGTCATTTTCTGTAGGAATAACAAGGGAATTGTTCATTTGAAACAAGTTTTTGGTAAACTGTGATGTTATTTATTTTTTTTTATTTATTTTTTTATTGTTTTCATGACAGGTGGAAGGACTTATTTGTTAAACACTGTATATGCTTATTTTAATGAATGAATACATCTTTATCAGTGATCTTCTAACTCAACCTATTCTATAAACATGAAATTGGAACTCAAACAGAGTCTCAGATGCTGGAGGTTGTTGCATGACTTGTACGTTCATTGTTGTGATTTTTAGTGGAATGTCAGTATCCAGATGAAGTGACGCCGCTTCGTTGAGGTCGTCTGTTTGTGGAGGACCCTCGTCCATGTGAGTTCATTGTTCTGGTTCAGATCGGCGTCATGCGTTGGCCTCGCGGTGACTGGGTTAACAGGTCCGTCGCTGTAGTGAATGGCGTCTCTGTTGCAGAACTCGGAGCTCTGATCTGTCTGACTGATCAGGAACACGAGGTTGGCCCTCGACCATCCCCGGACATTGTCTCAAGTTTTATCTTCAAGCCCCGAATCCCGTCATGTGGCTCGCTCAAGACGGCTCAGTATCACTTTCAGAACCGGCGTCTTTACCTGCAAGGAAAAAATACACAGCTACGCTCCAGCTCCTGGGAATGCTTTCATCATTCATTCACCAAATTCCATCCCCATGAGCCACACATGTAATTAGACAAATAAGGAAAACAGTTTGTGACTCATAAACATTTAGGACTATTCAGACTGAGACTTATTGTTCGTCTCATTTCACATCACATAGGCCTGGGAAACCTCTCAGCACTAATTGGCAGCTAAATACCAGGTCATTTTCAGCCAGTGGTAAAGTAATTTCAAACAAATAACCTTTAAAATAACAGTTTTAAATGAAAACCCTTTTTTGTTTCATTGTAAGGAGGACTGGATGATGGAAAGATATGCTCCAAAAATAGTCCCCACCTGGATTGAACTCATCGTTACTGAAGTGATGAATATGTTTCAGTTTTTTAACCCTTTAACTGATGCAGTGAGGAGCTTCCCATGAGCCCAGATCGAGCCTATTCCAGTGAGATGAAGTGATTACCCATCATGCCTAGTGCCTACAGTACAAGGCTGTGGGGGCAGTGTTATGATCTGGGGGTTTTCAGTTGGTCACGTTAAGGTTCGCAATGTTACTTGTTCATAAAATTCTGAAAATAAATGTTGTGACGTAACAGAAGCTTATTGAAATGATGAGGGATTTTTTTTTTTGTTTTTTGTTTGTGTGTTTTTAGGATTTAGTTCCTTTGCATTGCCAAGTACACAACAGCGTATTTTAATGTTTTCAGGCTTTTCAATGAGAATTGAGATTACCATACATGAATGAACCTAAATCAGAAACTACAGAAGCAGTTTCGTCTTGTTTTTTTTTTTTTTTTTTTCCCTTGTTGAATTTTTTTTTTTATGTCATTTCTTTTATTACCTAACTTTGGTCTCATCTTTTTTGATGTTTACTGCTTTTGTACATCCTCTTGTGTCTCTTAGGTTGTTTCATTGTCTCTATTATACTTTTTGTGCCGTCTTTTTCTTGTTCCGTCTTCCTCCGTCCGTCCATCTTCTGTTTGTCTGATCCTCCTTCTCACTCCTTTTGTTGTAGCTTTTACATCAGAAACATTCACTCATAACCATTAACAGGAAAGAAATAATGATTTTGACTGTCGTTTTGACAATTATTGATCTGAAAACGTTTATTTACACAATACATTTGGACTATTTTCACCCAACTCTTCGAGAAGTAGGAGTTGACGCTTCCATACAATCTTCATCTGCATTGGAATGAGTGACGATTCTGTCTAAATATGTACAAGTATATACCTGCTAAAGTAATATTCAGGTTACCTTATTCAGCCCAGCATCCAAAACAGCTGTTAATTTAACTGCCTCATGTTTTTTTCCTGGAGGAAGGCTAAAGGAAATGTTTTATCCTGCACTTCAATAATTGCTGCTTTTATCAAACACTAAGTTTAACTGCTCATTCAATAACGCCATTATAGAATTTACGACTCTCTGTGTACTCTTTTCTTTTCTCAATCTGTTTTTTTTTAGGAGTTTATAGTTTTGTCAATTTCCCTCAAGCAGGTTTTGAGAACTCCCAGAGTCAGGGCCTGAACATGTTGCATTCAGCTGCACTTTTATTATGCTCCTAGAGAACAATACGTGTAGTCATTGCAATAATAGAAAAGTAAATGTGTTTCCTGTCAAGACAAACTGGTTTATCACACCCCGTATTTAATGTCTTGATTACTACATTTGAGTTAGGGAACTGTAGGCATGCTGTTTTCGAGAGTGATAGAAAATATGCGATTGAAATGGTGCCAGAAACCTTGGTTGTTGTGGATAAAATGCAGTGAAAGGCGGCATTTTTGAGCCACAGTAACACTTTTCATTTCCTTAGTGCTTTTAAGACCCTAAGATTGACATTTTTTAAGCCAAGACCAAACCATCCAGCTGCAAAAAAAGGCGACACGGATCAGCGAGAGCAACAAAGAGTGGCGAGCAGTGTTAAAACGGCTCTCTGTAGGGCTGACCGGCCTTATTTTCACATGAAAGCTGCTACATCTTTCAATATGCTTCATATTCTGCCTTTTCCCCCTTGAACAGCAAGCACAGTGCATCTGTTAGTGAGCATCAACAACAGCAGCAGCAGCAGCTTAGGATCACGGAGGCAGCGCTGAGTCATGGGCAACTTAATGGTGTTGTGCCCTGTTTACGGTGTTTACAATGTCCTTGCAGATATTTCCAGTCCTCTGGGAGAGAGAAACACTTCTTATCTGCACAGCGATGGCATTACAAGAGGAGAAAGCAAAGGAGATGGAGGCTGGGAGAGGGGAGAGAGGGGGGGAGAACATCAAAAGCAAGTGATGCTAAATATACTCATCCCATTTTTGGCTCTATGTGAGCATGTATATCTCCCTGTGTGGGATCCACGATAGGAAGCCGAACTGACGACGGGCAACAGCAGCTTCACTTGGCTCCGAGGTTTTTGTTTCTACTTCCTACTGATACTGGATTTATGAGGCTCAGAGTGAGATTAATATTTGATCAGATTTTTATTTTGTAACATAATCACGTAACAAAGCTGTCAGATCCTTCAGATTATGTGCTGATGGGAGTGTTTCCAGACATCTTTGGTGTTTCTTTGCTTGCTGATGCTGTTTTTACTGGCTGATGTACACGCTGGTATCCACAGTATCCATCTACAGTTTTGGGATATGACTAAAGCAGTGGGTTTGGCTTTAGATGTTGGTGCTTAGAATTTCACTTGCCATATTTCCTCAAATAAACTCTGGGAGTCAATTATTAGCCGGATGCCTGATAAAACTGGCTGACACAAACAAACGAGGCTAGCCTTTCAATCCTGACTGCAAGAAATAAAGGTTTGATGACCTCCTGCCTGTCATGTAACTTGCGTGTGAGTTCTGCACAAACTACATTTCAACAAGTTTCACTGAACAGATTCTACAACATAATCCTACTGTTCACAGCAATTGTTATTCTGGATAACCTGTCTATATAGTTTTGTCTGATTTCAGTCATTATTGCTGCAAATATAAAATGTCAGATAAAGTCCGGGTTCAACGACAACAAAATTTTACTTGTCTCCATACAGACTGTTTTATTAGCATTTGTACAATAACAACAACTGTTAATTGGTCTTTGTTATTGCACTCAGGTGACACTTAAAAACTTGAAAAACACTTGAAAAAAATTGCAGCAACTGTAATACATAAACCAAATTCCATTTTCCAGGAGATTTGAAACACTTATCTGTGACTGAGCTAAGGTGTCCCACTGCTGCCATAATTGAACAGTATTTCTGTTTACCTAAATATCTTTTTATGTTTTATAATGGTTCATCCACCAGTATATGACAGATCTTTTTATCCAAGCCGTATCTTTAATGCTAAAATAGAACTATTGTTGCTATCCATATATTTTCCAGTTTAATGTTTCCCAAAAATGCAAAGGGAAATGCAGCAGCAAATGACTATTTTTTTTTTTTTTTTTTAATGAAGTTGTACAATTCCAGTTATTATCTTGCATTCCTGTGTAAAACAACAAAAAAACAATGGCAGCAAGAATGTAAACTGTTATCTGCACCAAAGGTGGACACACTAAATATGGACATTTATAGGTATTATTTGTCAACAAGGACTATTTTTTTTATTCCAACTGGTCATTTTCTGTAGGAATAACAATGAAATTGTTCATTTGAAACAAGTTTCTGATCAACTTTGAGGTTATTTATGTTTTCTTGTGTTCATGACAGGTGGAAGAATACATTTAAACACCGTAGGTCTGGACCAAGGTACTGATGAAGACCTGGAGTTGGTCTCCAAGCGCCGTCCATGCAAACTCAAGGCTCCTAATATGCTAATGCTAATGCTAGGTACTGTGTAGAATGAGTAAAAAAAAAAAAACAGCAACTGCATTTCCCTTCGGGGATAATAAAGTGAGGTTAGGTTAACATTAACCTTCATTTACTTGGAAGACATGACATTGTAAGAACCTTATTGTTGAATCCAGCAAACTTCAATGTGTGGTAACGTACAAGAAAACATGGTTATATAAGTGATGTTTATCCACTGAAACCCCAGAGGGATTTTAATTTGAGGTGTTGAGATGACTGTGTAACTTTAACAGTGCAGATAGGAGCTCATCAAAGCAGAGTTTCATAGTAATTATGACCAATTCTCCTTATTAAATACATAATTAGAAATAATGGCCTACCTCTTAAGTAATCCTCCTTCAAATAAAGGCCTGCTGCTGTCTGCAGTTTATTTGAGAAAATATGGTTAAGATGTTCAGTGCTGAGGTTTGCTGTGTCTTGTTTTTACAAATCTGACTGATTCCTTTATATTGCTAATAACTAGTAATCTAGAAATGGAAGACTACTGTAAATAACATAGCAAAAGCCAAAAACACCTGGAGTGTTTTGGCTCATGTCTGGAGCTGTTTTCATAGTTCAGGATTAATGCATACAAGGAGATCTTTCTTTCCTGTTTTAACATGACCGCACAAAACCAGAGCCAATAGGAAATGCTTGTCCCACTTTAGTGTGGAGGGACTTGACTGGTCTGTAATGAGTCCTTATCCAACACCTTTGGGTAAAACCGTAACTTAATTTCGTATTAGTGAATGGGTAAAGCCAGGTAGTCACAGAAAGTGTTTCCAAACCAGCAGAAGAGTGACGTGGAAGTGGAATGAATGTCAACACGACTTTTAAGGGTGAGGTTGAAGACTGAACCTGATTTAGAACCACATATGGAAGTGGAATAAAACATTATTGAAAAGATCAGATTTGGTTTGAGATCAGAATCGAATTACCAGATTTTAGACGTTAAAGGCCATGTGGGGACTTTATCTTCAGTCCAGGCAAGTGCAAATGAGCACAAGACAGCATGTTCTGACACCACAAAATAAGTACATAAACAAAAGAGCAACACAAGAACAGAGGCATCATTAATGAACATATTCCCCTTCCAACAAACAGTAGTAGTGCAATTAGCTCATACTGTGTTATTGACAATTTTAATAACAGCAGGGAAGAAGCTATCACTAAGGCACTTAGCTTGGACTGGCAATGGGTTGCCAATTATCTCTGATGCTTTTTTAATGATCTTACCCAGTTTATTCTGGTATCGTGTGTCCAGAGACTAGTGTATTGTAACTGAGAAGGTGAGGACAGATTCTTTTAATGGTGTAAAAAACAAACTACAAGATACTGAGAGTCTTCAACTGGCTTTTCTTTTCCATTTCAGGTTGTCATATTTGGTGCACTTTTCCCCTGCCGTCAGAGCATTTATCGGTGTATTATTTGGTTGTTTGTCTTATTTTTTTAGCCAGAAGATGGTTTTGTTGTCGTCATGAAAGGGAAATGATAATCATCTTGCTTGCTGTCAGTGTTTCTGTCTTGGCTTTTGGAATTGTCGGAGGCAAACATCAGATCTGGAGTCAGTTCTGAGGCTCCGTTCCAGCTCTGTCAACGCCTAATGCAAACGTATAAATCAGTTGCAAGCGAACCTTGATACAGTGGCTGCAGATGTGAGCGAAGAAGATGAAGAGTAATTCCAGACACTGACCAGTCCTTCAGTCCTTGCTTGTCTCCTCCTAGGCGTCCCTCCCACTTCATTTTCTTGCTTATCCATCACACACACCCATCTCTATATCACACTGTTGACTTTGCCAGAGGCTTATCTGAAGTATTGCCAAACACCGGTCCTTTGTGTGTAGCCCTCGCAGGGACATTGGGACAGCGCCATTGATAGAGTATCATGAATGTTATCTGTGGCGGCGGACTGAACACGGCTCAGATTTTAGGAGAGGTTGGCACCAAAAAGTAAGGCAACTGGATCTTTGCCAGGATCTGCCTTCCTCCTTCGCTCTGGATCTTGGTTGGTCTGCTCTGGCTGTCTGGTCCTTTGCGTAACCTTGACTGAGAACGCCAACGTCAGAGTTTCAGATCTGCTCAGAGCCATGGCCGTCAAGCCCAGACTAGAGCCCCCGTCTTCAGCCTGGCCTCCCCTCATAGCCCCCTGAGGCTAAGCTGTGGAGGCTGATGGTCGGGGGTTGAGGGGTGGGTTGAGTACTCTGCTCGTGGTAGCCAAGGATCGAGACCTTGAGACGCTTCCAGCATGTTCTGTTTTTTTCATATTTTTAAAGATTTGGACAATGATGCACGCAAATTATCATAAACGCTTTACACAGCAGCCCTCCGTCCAATTTGGCTCCATCTTTTAGTTGTTGGAAAACCAGAGAGTGCCCCCCGGCAGTTTTCCTCCTTTGTTGTTTGTGAGCTCAGCCAGCTGTTTATAGACTTTCTGAACCTCGGCCTGTAGTCTTGTTTTTCTGCCTCAGCTGTGAAGGCTCTGTGTGCTGCCGGGCCCTCAGATCTTTTAGAGGTTGACCTCTCCAAAACGCTGGGCTGGACTCGGACACAGTTGTGGTCATTGTGCTGGTAGTTAATGATTCGGCCCCTCCATTTTCACCCTCAGTCTCCTTCAGTTCCGCCGCCTCCTTTATAGAGTGAGGAAATGGCTGCCCCGAATGGACGTAACTTCCAGGTCAGTGCACGTGGGGTGAAGGGTCAGCAAAGGGGTGAACAGGCCGTAAATTAGACGACAGGGCAACTTTTTTTTTTTTTTTTTTTTTTTTGTATGAATTTAGATGTCTTTCATGGTCATTTTTTTTTTTTTTTTTTTTTTTTTTTTTAGAAAACACATGGACAGATGTAGGACTGCATCCTTAATCATTTTGGTATTGATTTGTTCTTTGGACCTAATGATAATTTCCTGATGATCAGTTAATCTTTCTATTATTTAAGGCTTTCCTCTGTTCCCACAGTAAAAAAAAAAGAAAAAAAAAAAAAGTACCAGAATTGAAAATGCATCTGTCAGTATACTTTTACTACCTGCTAGTAGATGATTCTGGGAAGGATGTTTTTTTTTTTTTTGTTTTTTTTTTTTTTAGAAAGATGTAATTTTTTTGGTGTGAAATGGAGATGCAGATGCTTCCATTTTTCTCTCTAAATGCATGAGAAATAAACTGTTGGATGAAGAATAAGAGCAAAAGCTCGACAGATGAGTCGCCCACATGACAAAATCACAATATGACCCTTTCACCCAATTGTGCAACACTACATAAAATATAATTTTGCAGAACTCAATTTCATCATGTTGTTAGGCGTATTTATCTGACTACCTCTAAGTGTTGCATACAGTGACTTATGTTATTTAAAATCTATGCGGTATAATTGTATCGTCTGTCTACTAAACATGTTGTTGGCAGTTGTGTCATCTTTAATGATAATAATAAAAAAACTTTATATTCACCGTTCAGGACACTCAAGGTCACCGTACAAAAAAACATCTGTATTTGCCAAATACGTAAACATATATAAAAGGAATTATTTGCCAGTAGATATAGTCTCTCTACGTTCTAAGATATATATATATATATAAACATGTAAACTGTGTGTGTGTGTGTGTGTGTGTGTCTGTATATGTATATATATATATATATATATATATATATATATGACACTGTATCAGCTTATGGAGTTATAGAGCATTAAAGCATCATGTTATTAAGGATCAGTGTTGGGCTTTTGGGGCTAAAAGCTTTGATTGTTACATTTCAGGTACTTACATTGGCTCAGTTTTATCTCCTAGACTGTACAAAGTACTTGGTGGAAGCAGTGAAATCACTGTTGCAACACTCACTAACTGGTAGAGGATAATGTCCAACACTGAAGTGCGATTATTGCGGACCAACTTATCAACTCAACCAGCTTTGTTTCAGTTTGATTGAAAATGAACAGGCCTTTCTTTACGGGTATATGTACTGTTTCACAAGGTGTGTACTATTCCACAGCTTGTGCCAACGACACGTCATGTCATTGCTAAAGTAACTAGTTATGTTGCAGCTTCACACATTGTCCGTCATTTTCACACATTCTGTGGTCCCTCCCATTCTGGACGGTGACAGTTAAGGGTGGGAAGGTTCCAGTAACTTTATGACTGTATCACATATGCACTCAAAATAGCAATTATAAGTATAGAAGTACGCAAACAGAGACTCTGTGCTATTCTGAGCATGGTCAGGAGTCGGAGTAGGTGGAGATGTATGTAAACAGTGCAACATGAACATATTTCATGTAAAACGATGGTGTTGACTTATGTTCTGGCTCCATGTGGATAAAAATACATGACTGTGGATTTGCAGCGTGCAGACAGGAGGGAACATGTGGAGCCACTTCTTGAGTTTTTGCCTGATCTTTTCCTCTTCTCTTCTGTCTTCCCACTGTTTTTGCTTTCCTCTTCTTCACCTCTTTCTCTTTCGCTGCTCGCCTCATTGCTAAGCAACAATGACAGCCGTGACAGATCTGCGCTTTGGCTCACACGGCGTCACATTTGACTTTAGCCAACCCCCTTCCCATAAATACACATACACACACATGCTATAAGTGCCCTGTGGTTTGTGGTTTATGATCCTAAAGCCCCCACCCCTCTCCAAACAGCCTCCCCCAAACCCCTCTCTCCGAGGTGACAGGAGGGAAGCGTCCAGCTGGATGGGGCTGTTGTGTTTCTCTCCTGAGAGCTTTGATCCTTTGCCCTTCATCCCCCAAATCACTCCGGCCCTGCCAGCCCAAGAAGGGGCTGCTTCACTTCTTGATTTAGCGCTGCTTCCTCCGCGAGGCGAGGGCCGAGTGTGGCATACTTGTGTGGGGCTGGGCGACAGCTGGGACGAGGTGGCGGCCCTTTCTCCGTCCCACCCACCTGCCTTCACTTCCCCTGAGCCGGCCAGGACTCGCTGTCGGCTGCTCCAAACCCGGCGGTGCAGACTCTTTGTCTCTATGGTCTTGTCGTCGTCTCTGGGGAGCAGAGGGAGAGGGCTGAGGCTCAACCCCCCCCCCCCTCCGATCCCAGCCCCATTTTTTAAAGCTTTAAGACTGACCTGTCAGCCTCTCTCTCTTCCCCAGAGTCAATGCGGCCCGGCCCCCTCAAAGACCCGTCCACATCGGCCTTCTGTTTGAACAGGCCCCACCAAAGCAAACCCTTGTGCTGCCCTTTGTGTGCTCGTAAATAAGATCAGAGTTAAAGTCCCTGTGCTCTTGTGTCCGGAGACGGGCTCTGTGGCCCAGGACGACTAATGCCGCTTGGCAGGCCTATCGATCACAAAGCTCACCGGCTCAGCGCTGATGCCTTCTCTGAAACACATACTGTATACAGACACATATCTCCCTTTTAACACTACATTGTCTGTTTATTATTTCTTATGTAGCTGTATACTAGATATTATCATCACACCCTGCTTCACTCAAACCCATTAGTTTTGTCCACATTGTATATGTGGCAAAATTTGATAGTCCAGTATAACTCTCTTACTTGTTTATTTATTTTATTTTAATTTTATATTTTACTGCATGCTTCTTACTTAATCCATGTTTTATGACTGCACCAAACCACTGAAGCCAATTCCTGTTAATGTGAACCCTGTTTATTTACATAGCAATAAACAATGATTCTGATTTATCAAACAGGAAATGAAGTTTATCACCCTTATTTATAGCCTCATCTCATATTATTTGATGTCTGAATGTTGTTTAACTCAGTAGGGTGTTCTCATTTTCTGAGATATATCAAAGACTTCAAGTAGACTGGTTTGGTATCGGAAATAGATTCCTGCCCTTGAGCCTAAGTGTTGACCACCTGCTCAAACAGATACTGTTCGACTTTTTACTCTGTGTATTGAACCAGGTCTGCTTGTGGCTGTTTGGGTCTTTAGGGGTTCAGGCACCCAAAGACCCACCAGTGTCATAAACAATCAACTGATATAAACTGTTTAATACCTGTTCATCAGGTAATCCTATCAACACATGGTAATAATTAGTGTAAAATGCAGTTTGTCATCTTTTCATGGTCGTCGGATATGACCCATTTGGATGTTCAGGGGCTCTGTAGTTACCATAGAAACAGTCATCTTCTACAACACTGATTCACCAGTAAAACCCATGGAATTTGATTACTGACAGTGGTGGACACACTGGTTTTTGCATTTAGTTAGCAATGTCATTGCGGAAAATATCACTTTTCTTATTAATTTTCACTGTTTTGATATAATTAACTTCAAATTTACTAATTTATTTGTGAACGTCTACACAATCTGTATTTTGTAGTTTTTGGTGTAAATCATGTATTTTCCTACATTTAATTCACAGAGGATAAAATTATGAAAAAATTGGTGCCAAGTCAGTTGAGAAAGGTAGAAATAGACAAAATCATTTGGGAACTACCACAAAAGTAGCAGTGGGTCTCTGTGGGTTAAACATATCTACTGTGTGGATACTGATAAAACTACCGGAACTACAAGTAGTTTGTCCAAAGCGTCACCAGTTAAGTCCTCTTCTTTCTTAACCCTTAAAGATCCAAACATTATTCTTCCTTTCGCTGAGCTTTTATGAATATCTACAGGATTAATAAATTAAATGCTGAAAAATACCTGATTTTCATTGGAAGAAAAACCCAATATACAGAAGACAACATGACAATAAATAGTGATAAAGCGCTTAAGGACAGTTAAATGTAAAGAAAGATTCATTTTGGAAGTGACGCATATGTCCCAGTGGGTCCTTATGGGTTAAAACTGTGTAAATAAAGCGCTGCATGTTACTGCCCAGTGTTCCATGTACAAAACATCCCTCTGATAATGACTTGCAGTACATCCCACTGTTACTGCTCCAACAGCAGCGTAACAGGAGCCGAAGAATGATTACTCATGACTCTGTTTAGCAGCGTTGGATCACTACCATAGATGTGTATGACGTTCATTTCACTTGGCACGTCACCTCCAATCATTTTGTTTTATTGCTCCTACGATGTCAATACTTATGTCAAGTTAATGTTCTCTTTTTTTTTTTTTTTTGCTCATATTATGAAAATGACAACATTTCTTGGCCACTGAAAATGAACCTTCCACTCATGTTCCTCTTTACATGCTACTATTCATATCCCAGGTTAAAAAAAATAGCGCATTTTGACAGTTTTTCTCTCTGTGAATTCATCGTCCACCTTCTGGATCACTGTGTTTTATTGATATTTGCTCACATCTAGAAACCTGCACATGTTATTTGTCAAAATATTTGACTTTTTACTATAGAAGACCTCTTTAAAACCTTCTTTTCCTGTCAGAAAAGCTAAAAACAGGTTTTTCATCCATCTATAGCCTGCTTCTGAAGTAATTATGTATGATTTTCTTTCTAAATTCACCATTTAATTACTATAATGTAGTCTTTCAACCCTATCGTCCCCTCTGTGTCCATCTCAATAAGCAGATTTCATACAAACCACCAGTGATGTCCTGCTCTCTGTGACTCAGTCTTTTCTGTCCTCTCCTATTGGAGTTAAACCTCATCCACAGCATCAAGCCCATCAAATTTTCATCCATCCCCGAGCCCCAGTCCAGTCCAGTCCAGGAAGCTGTCTGTGGAGTCTAAATCAGCCCAGATTTATAGCAGGGCTTGGCTGGAGCAGAGCTCTGCTTAAACAATCGTCTGTCTTGTAACTTAAGAAGCAAATAAAGAAAAAAAAAGAGATAGTCTCACATCCCGGCGTCTGGATTAGGTGTCCCAGTGGTAGGGAGGCCAAGAAACATGGTCAGCGCGGTCAAACTCCACACAGATGAATGAAGGAAGGAGTAAGTAGGCGAAGGTCAAAAGTGGATGAAGTTGGAGATGTTTGAGAATAACAAGTGGACAGAGGTTCAAAGGTCTGATGGATGGAGACAGGAGGAGAAAATTGTGAAGGCCAGTAGGCTGCAGAAGGTTATCAAGACAGGCTGTTCTGAGTGGATTTGTTGAGCTTTTAGCAACAAATCAGATTACGCAATATCACCATTTAACCACACTTAAAGATGCTTTATGATGAGAGGCTTTTGGTTCGCTGAAGAACATGACAAGTGGCTGGAGATTTCCCACGAGGCCGGATGATGAAGTCAGAAAAGAAGTAAGCGTTCTCAGATAAGTTTATATTATCTGTCTGTTCAGCTTAAGATATTAACGTGAGAGTGTATGAGCTTATTTCCCAACGGTCTTCCATCTGCACTGCTTTATGCTTATCATGGTGTTTTATTATACTTGACATAAATCATCTGAGAGTAAACAGGATTCTATGAATTTACTCCATATTCCTATAAGACGACAGGCTTCAGTTTAGCGTTAAAGTGGACGGGGAGAGTCTCTGGATCCACAGCCTTGTTCTGTTTTCGAGCTGAGACTCTGTTTGTAATTATCGAGAATTTGGAAATCAAGAAAAATATAAAACTCTATGAAGACAGATTAAAATAAAATCACGCACTACAAACTAAGTTAAGTGAATAAACATACATTGTTTTTTTTCTTCAGTTTCAAACCCATAACATACCAACTCATGTTTAATTTCATTATCAATAGATCTATTATTTATTTACATGACATTTCCTTTCATTAAAATGTAGAAACAGTTTTCTTCTCAGCATTTGCACTGTGGTCATTGTCCCTGGAATTGTGCAGAAACATTCCAGAAATCCAATAATTAGAATTTTGTTGGTTAAACATGATTTCAACATGGCTGGCTGAAGCTTGTTGAAAATAACGAGCAAAAAAATGTCCAAACTAGGAACCATGAGTTTAAAGACTGAAAGTCAGAGAGAGAATCACTGGAAAAAGTCCCCATCATCTACCAGGAGTTCATTTCTATTCACATCATCAGTTTCTCCAAGGAAGATAAATTAAATCATATTCCTAAACATCTCTGTACTTTTTTTTTTGTCAGACTCTCAATACCAGATGTTTCCCACAAGGAGGGGAATAAGGAGGGGAATAAGGAGGGGGGGGGGTTCTGTGTGTTTTGTAGGTGTTGTGTACATGTTTTGTTGTGTAATGTTGAATTTGTTTGTTTATTCTTGCAAACTGAAAATGAAAAGCAAAAAAAAAATAGGTGATTACAACAAACAAGACAAAAAATTCTTAAATTTAATTTGAAAACTAAAAAAGACCTGTTTTCAGTTATGGTGACAAAAAGGGATAAATCTTGACTTTAAAAAAGTGCAACCAGTTAAAATGCTTTTTTTGCTCAGAAAAAGGGCGAATCCAAATAGTTACACATTTTTTTACTTGTCTAGACTTCAGTCACAAAAACGCCGTTGGTTTATTTTGTGCTTCTTTAAAAATCCAAAGTGTTTGTGTTTATCATCTGTTCTGATTACTGCAAGTCTATTTCTAATCATGTTCCACAAGATTTGTTCCGTATTCACAAGGACATCTGTCCCAGTGCAACAAGAAATGAAATATGCCTTGAAAATTCTTAAGAAATACTTGTTGAAGCTCTGCCCTAGTATTCTGTAGGACTACAAAACCACTGAATTCAGGTTTTAAGTAAGTTAAAGGAGTGATATTTTGCTGTTTTTAAATATAATTCCTCATTTTAAACATGTCCCTGTGGTCTCCATAAACTGTAAATGCTCTGCTTGGGTCTGAATTCTTCATTCATTCAACT
>JAQQZY010000019.1:1482778-1501401 GCA_030068375.1 Ostorhinchus rueppellii | reverse complement strand
CCACCATGGAAGAGCTGGAACTAAACTATATTCCATTGGCTGCCTGGTTTGGGAAATACTGCAGAGAAAAATCACATGTGGAAATACAAGTGTTCAGGCCTTGGACAAAGTTCAACATGAAGAACATGTAAACTGTCATTCAACCAGCAGCAGTAGCATTATTTCAAGATATGATACAAATAAAATAGATAAATTATTGCACGTCTTTGACATGAATATTACACACTGTTATCGCGATAATGATACTTTTGCGATTATATTGTGCAGCCCTAGTCTTTTCTATTGGAATAAATCAGCGTTGGTTGTGTTATTGCACTCTGTGCATCTGTACACTGATGCTGAATAACTACATGCTCACTCAGTGCATCAGTAGAACCCTGCTGGTGTGTTCTAGACTCAGCTCGACAGTTTTCTATCCGTTACCTGCTTTCTCAACCTTTCCCTGTTACTAAATTTCACGCCGGTGGCCTGACGTACGCATGTTTTCCCACCTCGAATCCTCACCTGGTACTAATCCAAAATCTCATTGGCAACTTCCAAACATCCTAATCGGATCAAAAGTGCAGGAGCATGATGTCAGGCAGAGGAAGAAGAGGGAGAGGCTGTCGAAAATCCATGTTTCCTTTAAGCCGAAATGTGCTGCGATCCCTACGTTTTCCTGTCGAGGACGAACCATGCGGTGGGTTTTTGTCATTTAATGAGCGCTGTGTGAGTGTTTTACCATCAGGTTCAGGATGGAAGCAACTAAACAGCTCGAAAGTGTGTGTATGTGTGTTTTTAAAGGGGGAGATTAAGCCCCTTTTCTCTTAATGAGCCTCAAGCACATCTCATTTCACAAAACCAGTCCCCTCTCTTCCTCCTCCGCCTCCACTCCCTCGGCCTTTCAGGCGACTTCAGAGACGCTCTGCTGTGCCAAGCAGCCAATCATTGACTAAGAGCTCCTTTAATCATTACAGGTTTTATTCCCTGGCCCGTCCGGAGGTCAGTAATCATCTTTTTTTTCTCTTTTTATACACAAAAGGAGCTCTGTTTGTCATCGGTCATAGCGTTTCACTGTCGCAGTGCACAAGTTTCAGGCCTTGATGAGGATCAGCACGTTGTTTATTATACATCGCTCTGCATCTCGGGCAGCTTTGTTTTTCTACCAGAAGTAGAGACGCAGATGTTGTCGCTGAGGAAAAAGTAAAAGGGTAAAAAAGAAAGCCAAAGAAAAGCCAAAAGAGACCAAAAAAAAGCAGCGTAGAAGCCGGCATCCTGCTGAAGCTGGTCCGTCTCCGCTGCCTTCAAAGCTCCCCTCGACTAAAATATCTGTGAGAGATTTTGTCGCAAAGGAAACGGCTCCATTTGAAGGGGTTTGTTTGCATCGCCTTCATCTTCAGCATCCTCCTCCTCATGCTTTCACGGGCCTGTGTCTTCACCAGCTGGTCGTGGAATCATGAAACGCATCCTTTTTGCCTCCCATTCACTTCTTCCACTTCACAAAAAAGTAGATTAAAAAAAAGCTGCTGGGTGGGGAGGCGGGAGTTGGTAGAAGGAGGAAGAAGAAGAATCTGATCTGCCTTTAATCAAAGTGTAAAGTATTCCATCAGTGTTGTTTCTCTGTCGCTGCCAGCCGTCCTCCTCCACACTGCCGCTCTTTTCAAAGCACAGCGGTTTGTAGCTCTTTCTGCACTTATCTTGGGTTTCTTCGCTTTATCTTGGTGTGTCTAAGTGTGTTGAGTCTCCTCCTGTGCCAAGGTAAAGATCCTCAGATTCTGCAGAACAGTTGGGGTATATAATCCGTGTCGGCTTCACGGGAGGAGGCAGTCACAGGAAAGACTGGTTACAGAGAGGATTGAGCAGATGAAATAATCTGAGTTGGAAGGCTTCGGTTCTTGTTTTTTCACCTTCTCTACCCGTGTTTGAGTCATTAACACATCCTACCTCTGGCCGACATACATTGAATCTGATGTAGAGGCCAATAGTGAGTGTGAACGGTCGACAGATTTGGTGATTATTTGCTCCTACAGCTTCAGATTTGTCATAAAAGAAAAGTTGAGAGAACCTGTGTCAGCTTAAGGACGTCCTGTTGTCTCGAGGCTGATTAAAAACAGGGTCAGGGATGATGCAAATTAATTTTGGGACTAATTTGGGCCAGGGCTGGAACAGAAGAACCTGCTGACCTTATAGTAAACAGTGATGAAAATGAAACCGGCTGCAGGTTCTGCACAAATGTCAAGTTGGAGAAGTTACTCTACATGTGTCTGTAAACTGTGGACCTTTGTGAAGTGGTTGCACATGTTTTATGTTTTACCATCTTTACCTTTCAGGTTATCATGTTATTTGTTATTCAGCTGGACTTTTCTCTCGTTATACCATGCCTTTTCACCTCCATGTGTCTGCACAAACACAGCAGAAGCGAATCCATCCTCTGTAACATACAAATGATACATTGGTTTATATTCAGGCAGCCTCAAAGCTGGTCTAGTGCAATGAAGATCCTTTGTTTCACATCATCCTTCCATGGGATCATATCTTGAGCATCATTAGCATTAGCTGCTGTAGGATGGAATCATAGTCTCCATATTCTGCCAAGTCATGCATGACTGTTGTTAACCAAACCCAGAAATGACAATATTTCAGCTGTTCTCCATGGCAAGTTTCTCCCTGGTTTCTATTCTTTCAAGGGATGAACCGCAATGCCTGCCTTTTAATATATATATATATATATATATATATATATATACCATATAATTCACAGCTGTGTGGCAGAACTGGAGCTTGGTTAGTGATGCTCTTTGACTTACATTAGCCTTGAAGACATTTTTCCTTTGAGGGTAGAACCCACTGGAAGTCTCTCGACATTCATTCAGTGGTCGTCCAAGTACCATTCATGATGTTGGTGCCTTTATGTTGGACTAGAAAAGTTACGAAGTAATTTTTGCAGCCTTTCTTTGGGAAAGTGAAGAGGTTTATCAGATGGGTTCAAGCTACATTTTCACTACGTATTATAGAAGAGAGTAGAATAGGTCTTATCAGTTATAATTTGCCGTAATGGTGGTGCAGTGGTTAGCACTGGCACCTCATAGCAAGAAGGTCCTGGACTTGCATGCTCTACCCATATTTGTACGAGTTCCCCCTGGATAATCTGGCTTCCTCCCACCACCCAAAGACATACAACGCTGTAGGTTAACCCTGTAAAGCCTGAACCATTAAATCATTGACACACAATTCCAGTTCTTTGAAATTGAAGCATTTTTTTCAAATATCAGTTTCCATGTATGAGTTTCATTTTTGTATCATATTTGATACATCGGGTCTCAATTCTCAAATATTATTTTTGAACAACCATGTCTGAAAAAGTGGTAATTCCTTTTCAAAATTGTCAGTTCTTCCTCATTAATGACAGTCTAATAATGTCACTGGAAAGGCCTTTGAGTGAATTCCTCACCCTTGGTGGATTATTTGTGTATTGTAATCGTATATATCAGGTTTTTCGAGAATAAAAATATGACACTGATCATGTAGAGGGCTTCAAAACTTATGTATCAAATATGATACATTTGGTGTTATAGCCTTAACTGATCTAAAGTGCTCCTTGGGGATGGTTGTGATGAACTGATGAGGCATTCCGGGTGTTTCCTGGTACGTGGTATCCTGGGGTGAATGATGCAGAACGCTTCAAATGTGAGGTGAAGTTGACAAATTCTGTTACTGTCCTAATGTATAACAATCTGTAAAAATATCCACATCAATTACAAATGTTACCAATGCATGTGGCTCCAATTTCTCTATTCAACAAAATAACTGATTATAATTGAAGTTTATTTATTACATGAACACGCGATGCGCTGTGTTTGTGTGATCCGTTGTTTGTCGGCCTTCAGGCATCTGAGTCAGCAGCAGGTCTAAACAGGCCCGGCGTCACATCAGACCTCATCCAGCGCCTCGGCTGTCTTCTCGCCGTCTGGGCCGTATCACTCAGCCCGCATGGCATGTGCGTGTGGCGGTGTGTGCGCCCGTCGACGCCTCCCAGACAGGACGTTTCTTTTAATCAAGGCTGGCTGAAAACAGACAGGAAGGATCCAAACACGGCGCTCGCCAGGGGAAGAGCTGTCAGTCAGCCTCAGAAAGGGACAGCCGGCTGAAAGAAGAGAAGAAAAAGAGGAAGGGAAGAAAGCGTCAGTGGCATAAATAAAGAGAGGCTGAGATTTAGGATGGGGAGATGGAGGTGCAGAGAGGACGGGGCTGAGCAGATAATTGAGGCGTGTGCGTGTCAGGAGAGCGATTTAGTTTGCCCTAACGGTAAAATATGACGCCGTCGCTCCATTTGTCCGAAGGCAGATGGTCTTGCAGGCGCCGGTGGTTAAACTGAGCCCGAAACACATTTATCTGAATGAAGGATGTGACGGACGTATCCGGCTGGCAATGTTGATGCATCGTCAACTGTAATCTGCTGAAGAATGACCTTCATCTTCCATCCAGGATGAAAAGAGGACAGAATGGGACTCAAACAGGGACATGTTAGATTTGTATAGAAGTACTTGTGTTTGCTCTCACAGTAGTAAAACAGAGTGCGTTTTCCAGTTCCATCATGTGCAGCTGCAGCCAGAATGTGACATACCAGAGTTCTGTGAGGTCTTTAAAAGTGTTGAATTTACAAATCTGCTTTTAACACCGTAAAAAGTCTTTAAAAGGTGTTGCATTTGATATGGTAGGTTTTAAGTTACGTTGCCATAAACTTGTTGGCAGTATTGTTTGAATGTGTCTGGGAAATGTCCAAGTTGTAAAGGAAGTAACGTTAGTCTATTCAGTTCCACCCATTCCAAACTGACAATTTATACTGAAATTAGGAACCAATTATCGCAAACTTTGCAGCCCCTGGTGAGAAATGAGTTGGAACCATGGGAATTAAGGCGTTGGAGTGCTAAATACTAGAAGTCACACTAGTATGGCTGTGAAATGGGCATTAAAGTTTGCTCTCAGTAGTCTTAAAAAGTCTTAAATTTAACTTGGAGGAACCTGTAGGAACCTTAACATACTCTCATCAGGGACATGTGTGACTTTGAACTGTTGGATTTTCAATGATTTCTTTCTTTTCAGTTGCAGAATTGTTTTACAGCTTCCATCTTTAGTAGCACAAAACATCCAAAAACATGATGAAGATGATTTGGTTTGTCAGGATTGAACTCCATCCAGAAGAGTATAAGTGGTTGCATTCAGCAGAAGCTGCTTCATAACTGAATCAAACTCAACAGTCAACAGTTTATGACTGAGCAGTGATAGATACTCAGTAATGACGAGTGTGTATAAATTTAGATTTAGTTTAGTTTGTGAAGTCCATAGTTTGGAGCACCAAAAAGATAAAAACTGTTGAACTGAACATCTACACCAAAGTCATAAATGCAGAATACGTCTGAATCGATCAAACTTGAAACAATTAACCGATAAATGTTAAAATAAACTGCAAACTTAGTGGAAAAATGTCGTTTAAGCTCCTTGTTTCCCAGTTTAGTCACACAATTGGCACCAACTTATGAAATCAGTTTGTCAAAAATTCTAGAACAAAAAAATTACCATAATATCAGAGTTGAATATGAATCAACTTCATGGTCTGTTCAAGTGAGCAGTTCTTTTTATTTGTACATATTTTGTCACAAATCAGTTAAACAGTCAGAAAGCATGCTTTTTACGGTCATCATTTTATAACTAAACTCTTTAGTTTAAGTTTGTGGACGAGGCGATGATGTTTCATGTCCTCGACAACTTCTAGAGTCTCATTTCGGCACCTTTTTAAAGACACATCGAGGCCTCAGTATTCTCAAGAGGGGTATTTACTTTCATACTTTCATTTCGTTGGATAAATTAAGAAAGTCTCCTTAGCTTGTGCGGGTATTATTTCAGGCATCGAACCAAAACCCTGTCACAAAAACCTCATTGACCTCAAGACGAGAGAACCAGACGACAAAATGCAAACTCGTTTGCAGGCTTGTTTCTGCAGCGAGGTGATCTCAGGTTGAATTCGTTTGTTCTTTCGTCTTTATCTCGTCCCGTCGCTCTCTCCCTCTACTTCATCACTCTGATGCTGTTTTAGGTGACGACCTGTTCTGCTGAAGCTGCTGTCAAGAGCTGACAGAATGAAGGCGGGGGGGTGAGAGGGTGAGGTGATTGATGTCTTCATATCCCAAAAAACGCCTTGGGCCAAATTAACGTTTATTGAGTTACACCCCTTTTATGAAGGTCTAAAAGAAGAAACCAGCTGCTTTTCCCCGGCTGATATTAAACATCCTGATGTCCTGTCTGGGACTGGGGGTGGGGGGCAAAAAGAAAATATGAATGCACACTTTCTCCCCCATTATTGCATTATTGTTGATGTAGGTAGGGAGGCGAACTCACACAACAGGATTAGGTGGTGATTTGATGATTGCGGCATCAAATAAAGCTTTGATGAGCACTCCTTATGGCTGCTTGTGAACCATTAACACTTGTCATAACACCAGAGTGTAATTATTTTCCAGCCGGAGGGGATGCATAACTGCATCTTCGGTCCAATGTGATTCGAAGGCTGTGGTGCGTTAAGATCGGCAGATTGACAGAGTAAATATTTGGGCCGTCTATTTAAGCAGAGGTTTATTAGGGCAGTGGAGTGGGCTGCTGTCATTTCTACTTGTAGACATCTGAAAGGCTTTCTGTCATGTTTAACTTCTCTCTTTTGGAGTCCTTGGAGTTTGCTCAGAGACTCAAGCAAATGTCCTATTTTGCAACCCAAAAACCTGTGTGTACATTTTCTCGTTCCTGCTTGTGTTCTCTTTTTCTTGCTTTTCATTCCTTGTAGTCTCAGCCCAGTTTTATATTTTGACATCCCCTGCTAAGCAGATAATGGCTTATATGCTCCATAGCAACAAAACCAGTTAGTGATGGTCTATAATTAGCTGTAGTGAAGCTGTACCTCTCCATCCTACACACAGTGGAAAATTGAAAAAGTATGTTCTGTGGGATCTTTTTTTCTTCTGCTTTGCTTCCTAAAATCAGCAGCAAAGTAACAGAACAGTCGCCTGTAACTCAAACAACAGGGAGCTTAACAATTCTGACATTAACGGTGCAGAATTACATCTTTATTGTTGAAATTATCCAGCGTCAGGTATCGGTTCACGCTTCAGCCTTTTGAATCTGATCTGATCAGTAGCGCTGGAGCAATATAAGATGTGTGAAGCTGTAAAATAGATCAAATATCAAGTGTGGATGTTTTGTTTGCAGCTACGACACACTGCACAAAAGCTGGTTTTGGGTTTTAATTTAAGAAGTGGCAGCTATCGGTGTAATGATAAATCCATTACTCCTACAGCTTTATTTTCTATCTATACTTGGCCTAGTTTAACATTTAAGATCTTGGTCATCATGTGGGTGGAATCTATTTGCAAGTATCATTCCCCTGAAGCCCAACAAAGTAAGTGCTGGCACCAGTAAGGCAGACAAAAGCCAATAGTCAACGTAACAACCTGGAAGAAATCCGCAAACTTGTAAGGGAAGTGGTTTCAGTGAACAAAGTTTCCTCGCTCAAGACAGAATTTTAGCTGGCGGTCTCCCTGGTCTCTGCTCATAAGGAATCAGATATTTTTCTGGAGCCTCAGGACCACTTCTACATTACATAATACATTAGAATATAAGAGATTCTCATAATTACAAAATTGACAGGCTTAAGTAAGTTTACAGAAATGCTTCCTCATCTGAAAACCAAAGTATTACACTGCCCGGCCAAAAAAAAAGTCACACATGCAATATCTGACAGCATCACCTTTGGTTTTGATTCCAGGAGATGATCATTGTCACAACTTTTTGGCCACATGATGCTTATGTCGTGTCACAGTAAGGTTCATAGTATTTTTTTCATCCATAGTTGCATTAATTTTTGATTATTGATGATGTAGAAGCAAGCTGGTGCAGCAAGTCTTCATCACATCCTGAATTAGTGTGGAGTTTCTGTTGGCTAATCCATGTGTGGAAATGATGTCTCATTCTCCCTGAACCATCCTGTCACATACCTGATGACCCTAATCGATCCTGGCATTGTCCAATCTGTTTGACATTAGACATGAGAAGCTGAAACATTATTAACCACTGCAGTATTTACCCATGGAAGGATATTTACTATTTGCCGAGTTAAATCCAGTGAGTGTCTCCTGTAATCAAAACCAAAGGTCGTGCAGTCAAATATTGCATGTACGACTTTTTTTTGGCCGGGCAGTGTATATAGATAAAGACACTAAATCCTGGATAAAAAAAAATCCACCTGATCCACCCGCCATAGATTAAAATTAACACAAGGACACTGTGATAAATTTGTTTTCCGATTTAATCTGATCATTATTTTGAGGAACACACCAGAATGATGTCCTCAAATGTCTGGTATCTAGTTTATGGTCAGAGAAAAGGAACGAAACCAGAGAAATAAAACATTTATTAAAGAATCACACGTATTCTTTTGTTTCTTTGTAGTTGGTGACTAATCAAATGAGGATTTGTTTACAACAGACTTTTTTTCTTTGGAAGCCATACTCTCGTGTGTGCGTTAATGTTCATTTGCATAAGCTTTCATCGCCACTGTTCATCATTTATCTATTTCGAGGCATTTATTACCCTGAAGCAAGCAAGAAAAGCATTTACATGTAGTCACAGTTGGTAATAATCTCATGTAAACCTTGCTTACATGAAAACTGTTTCCAGCAAAAGTACCATAGTGCAGCTTGTTACAGTTTATTTTTGTTTTTGTTTTGTTTTTTAAAGCTGATACTGACCAGGCTACATTTGCATTTTATTTACATTTTGTTGATTAATGATAGAAGTGCATTAGCTTGGACTTTTCTGTTGCAACAGGAGAAAATGCAATAGATCAACACTTTGGTAAATATTTTATTCTTCAAATTAACCCATTGAAATCCAGTAAGAACTGGATTAAACATATATGTATCATAAGAAGTTGTCGGTGCTTTAATACAATAGAGGTTGTGTTTATATGAAAAGACATGTTGATTTACAGTCATGACTGTGAGTGTGATTTTGTGAATGCTAATTAAAGATGAAAAATAATTTCTTTTTCATGTTGGAGCTGATGTAGTGGAGGGTATTTTTTTTGTTAGTGGGGTGTATCAATATTGAGAGGAAAACAGGACAAAATGGAGTTTTAGAAGGTGGAAATTTGGCTTTTTTTTCTATTGTTTTCTCTTCTTTTTTAGTATTTACAGCTTTCATCTCATTCTGCGGTTGAAATTCCATTACTTTAGCTCTAAAATAATGACTGTTTCTGCATCAGATGTTGTAGTTTTTTCCCTAACGACCTGTTCAAACACGGTGTGAGTGTATTAAGCTGTAAAAGTATGTTGCTGCTTGTTTCTGAATTCAGCCTGAGGTCTTCTGTAAACGACTAACCCGACAAGTTGTTCATCCTCTCCTCATCAGTGAAACTATGCTGGACCCTGACATCTTTCCAGTTTACTTAAACGATCAATCAGCCGGACAAGGTTCTGACTCGGCAGACGCCTCTAATTTCCTCCAGCATCACGGATCTCCGGCTCTAACCTTTCTTTGCCTTTGCTTGCTGTCTCCCTCCTCAAACAGACAATTGGTTTGTATTGATTTCCTGAGCATCATTCCCTCATGACTCATCCTCTCGCTCTGGGAGTCTGGCTCTTTGAGGAAACACTTTCTTCAGGTTTCCTGCTCTGATGCTTGTCAAGGTGCAAGGTCCCGTCTGGGCCTCGAGGCTCCGAGTGCTTGGAGCTCATGGTAGTAGGTGGGAAAGATTTATAGTGTATTCTTTCTTTAAGAGGAATAACAACGTCTTTAGTGGGGCCGAGGCTGGCAAGAGGTGTGCTGTGGCGCCCCTGAGGAGTATTTGGCCTTCCTCTACTGTTTTGTAAGCGTTTGACAGGTGAAATAGTGTGGGAACTGCAGGGAGTGTTGCTTTAAAATGCTTTTTGTTGCGCTTGTCGGGGATCTGGAGGTGCCTGGTGAATGCTCAATAGCTCTGTAGGAGCCGTTGGTGAATGGTTGGGGGGAAAATGGCTTCCCGCAAGAGCTGTGCAGATTGTTGCTGAGGCTCCTTCTGGGTGGAAACTGTCGGCATTTCTTTCCCAAAAACAGCACGCTTCCCCAGAGCATGGCAGAAACACTTTATTTCCCTGTTATTGATTGATCGGAGTGACATGTGCTCCAGGCTGGGGATCGGTCAGAAATTCTGCTGCCGATCACCATCTTCGATTCTGTTTCTGGAGCGATACTTTTCTCAATGCCATTTTTCTTGCTTTTTGAGATTACTGATATTTTTTACATAACATGAAAATGTCTAAGGTTTCAGCTGTTCAGGTTTGTGTTTCTGGAAATGGCATTTTTACAGTCAAACAGTTTAACAACATGGAATGATTAACTTGGTTGTTAATAAATATCATGAGATTAAAACATACATGAAAGGATTTACTGAATCATATGTTATGTACAGCTCAATGACTTCATGTGGTGACTAAGAGTGCTACCCAAACTTTCCTACTCCAATCATATTAAATTGAAATAGGCCAAGTACAAGTGTAAATGCTGCATTTTACAGAACGTTGCATCATGTGTAGTTTGCTGCAGTAATACTTCTGTGAAGTGGGTGCATTCAAGTGTCTGTAAAGTGTTCAGTTTCCAAGTAGCAGAAGTAAAAAAGTTTTTACTGCTGCTGAAGAAATGAAATCACGATGACTACAAACATAGATTCACAGATTTTTGCTGAAGCAACACCTAAAAACACAACATTTAATCACACCTTTTGATCATTATGAAGCAGTGATGAGAAGCCCAACACTGTGGTGTCCAGGTCTAACATAGTTGGATGGTGTTACAAGTAGATTAACTCCTCAATAATCAAAGTTTGGTACCAAACGACAAAATACAAAGACATTTTTAATGCTCATTGGTATCTAAGAAACTCTGACGCTACAATCGTATTGAACTTCAGTACCAGCCTTTGTTTGTCCCTGAATCGGAGTTGGACCATCTAAACTGATGAGCCATACGTTCCATGAAGACCATTCACTCGGTAACATCCTCCGCCTGTGGAAAGAAACATGCTATAGAGGTTATTGTAATGGCACAAAGCTGTCTCGCTGTCCACACTCATTTTCATTGTTTGCACTGTGGCATTCCATGTGTTGTGGAAATCTCACATGGGGCACCGTAAATCAAACTGAGTTGTAATTTCGTCCCTGACAAATATGCTATTAATCAGAGCAATAATTGCTTTGATCGCCCATGCTCTGAGTCAGATCCAAGCCCCTTCAGGCGGTTCAGATCCAGCAGGGCTTCTTTTATTTATTTTTTTTGAAAGATAGAAAGATGGTTGGGGTGAGGCGTAGAGATGGGAGACGTTTTGATGATTGGGGCAAAAGGAGGGTCAAACAGGGTCCTGAGAACCCAGAGGAGCATGGGGCGCTACGTGATCTCCCTGATTCCACCACTGTTTGTTTTTTACCAAAGAGGAAGACGAGAAGAGTTGAGGCGAAGGAGAGAAATGGACGGGAAGCCGAGCAGAAAGTTTGTGGTGCAGGAGACGGTTGAGAGAAAACAGTTTGTGTTGAAGGAAATGGCTGCTGACGGACGATTCTGGACGGCTGAAGGAATGTGGGTTTTGCGGGAATATCTTGTGGTTGCTTTTAGAGACAGAGAAAGTAAAGCAGAGGGTGAAGCAGAGAGAGGGATTGTTCAGAGCCAGCGCCTGGCGAGGGCCATTGTTCATCCTTCCCTTTTGAGCTGAAGGAGACAGGAGAGTTTCACACGCCACTCGCAGGCATCCTGCTGGGCAGCCCCGGAAGGGGGCTATGCAGCCGGTAAAGAAGGCCCGGCCATAGGGATAAATTACTGTGAATGGAGGGGTCTGTGTTTGCCGTTTTCTCCTCTTTTTCTAAAAGGAGCCAGAGAGGGAAAGAATTCAGCCCCAACCACAGGTTGTCCGCTTCGATTCGGGAAAGCCTCAGCCTTCCAAGTCACCAATTTAACATCCCTCCACCCCCAGCCCAACCACCACCCACCAAACAGCCCACTCCCACCTCCTCTGGAATGCTCCGGGGTGCTGTTGTCCTGCAGGGACCGGGTGGGTGCGTGACTTCTGAAGCTTTGTAACTTCAGGGTGAGATGTATTCATATGGGAACATTTTAATTCTGTTCAAAGAAATGAACCGATCAATGGGCGAATAAAAGGCCCGATCTGCTCCTTTAGGGCAGATTAAAAGTCTCAGAAATCACTTCTAATGTGTAGTTTACATTTTCACTCGGTATTAGATGTCATGTTTCATGTGTGTTTCATAAACTCATATGACAAACCTGCTTAAAGGTAATTACTGTCTCAGCCAACAGAGATGCCCCACATAAGAAGAATGCAGACTGATGTGTGTTGGGTAACATGTTGAAGAGATTATTTCCGGACTGTTCCTGTGGGTGTCAGGTGATTGACAGCCAAGAAAAGGAGCATTTTAACAGAAACACACGAGGTGTTTCTACACTCACAACAGCCGAAACAGAGAAAACATACTTTTTGTAGAGACAGATTAAGATAAAGTTGTGTTAAGATTAATGTGTCAGATAACGTGTGTGGCTGCTGGAGCTTTAACTCGGTCATTATAAGACTCATCAATGCGAGTCAGATTTGTAATTATTTTTCCGTTCCAGACCAATTTGGAGAAGATCCCATGAGAATGATGTAGTCTTAAGGCTTTCTTTTTATCCTTTTTTCTTTTGCTCTGCCAGTAGTGATGCACTTGTCCTTAGGTTTGCTCTTCAGTGCACCTTATACAGACTCGGAAGAACCCAGACTTGACCGATGGCCATTATTCTATGTTTGATTTAATTTTGATCACTGACATTAAGACCTTGTTTCACCATTTTTCCTGTTTCATGAGTTGAATTTATACTTGATTTTTCACTGTACACTTACCATTAATGAGTTGCTTAAAGGCCTTTAAAACTGCATTCTGAAAACCACAATATGTCATTGTCGTTTTATGGAGTACAAGTACAAATCCATTAAAATGCAGTTAGCATCTAATTACAACTGCAAAAGAATAGTGAAGACCCATGACACAGTTGGCAGTGGACCATTTGCCTTTGTATATTTACACTTCATGGTATAATCCAAGGATGCCAGTTATGTGATAGTAATACAGTTTTAATCAAGGTTTTTGTTTGACTCAATGAACTGGAGACGCTTACTTTGAAAAATACTTTTCTCCCCTATTAAATCAACATGCCTTACACAACTCTCACAAGAGGCAAACAGGTTGCATATTTGAAATTGTGAATATTTGTTTGAGCAAGAATAATCAAAATTTAGCCATTTTTCTTAATTGAATTTATCAATACATTGTTGGTACTTTTGGCTCCAGCCATAAATGTTTTCTCAAAAACCTGATTATTTTGGGTTCTTGACAAGTTGGACTCAGCATGCTAGACAATGTTAGCTGCTGCTAGCTCCCAGGCTAGTTTTGGCTCATTTCACTAAAATAAATTTTGGATGTCATTTAAGAAAAGAAAAAAATCATTAGTCTCAAAGAAATGAGCACCTCTAAACTACAATTAAGCCAACCTACAACCTTATTTTTGTCATGTTTGGGTCAAAGGAGTTAAGCATCAGTTCTGTGTCTGTGTGTGTTTTTCAACGCGTGTTGCTGTTTTAGCTTCTCGTAGCTCGCAGCTCATTGTAAAAGTTCGACTGCTGTCCTGATGTGGAAAGCAGGGAGGTCAGTACTTTCAAACTGAGTCTCACTCACAGAATCTGCTTTTAACAAGCCCAATTTTTGCCCCAAATCCCAAATGTTAACATCATAGGGCGTCTGGTGCCAGTGTGTGTGTTTGGGAGGGAGGGAGGTTTAAGGGGTTTTCAGGGGTGGGGGTTCAGAGTTGCAGAGCGGTCGGGCTCACGCTGTGTCAGTTTATAACTAGATATTACAGAGCCGGACCTCGGTGCCTGCTCTCCTCATCCAGTCAGAGCCTATAAAGTGAGTTACAGCTCGCCCGCATGGATTAATCTCCTCTTATTACACTTATCCCTTCACTGTGAGTTCACATTCACAGACATAGACCAAATGGAGCTGCTAATACTGATCTGGCAACCGGCGCTGGCGTGAGGGCCGTTCAGGAACGCCGTGTGCGCTCACGGTTGAAACTAGACTGTCAAGACTTTAGATGTTTGCATAGATGGTTTGGAAATGGAAAATAAAAGTGGATGTTGCGATATTTCTGTGAGAAATGGTGTGAAATTTTATGGTGGTGTTCAGAACTGGCTGTCAGATGGTCGGAGAGCTGTTGTCAATAATTTACTTCTCTTTGTGTAACCGACAGCCTGGCATTGGTTTCATCCCCTCTCTCTGCTTTTTTTTTCAATCTTTACAATCTATTTCTGCTGTTTTTCATGTGAACAGCCAAGGGGAGTACTATGAGACTGTCTGAAACCAGACTCTGAACCAGATCACATCTCCCCCTTGAACCGCCATGGCCGCCTTTGGGGATGGACGCAAATGAAACTCGTGCTTTCAGGACAGCGAAAAAAAAACCCCAAAAAACACTTGATGTGAATTATTGTGCGATTTCCATTGACGTTGGTGAATTAAAAAATGTCTACGTCACTTCAGTTCCCAACATAAATCACCCAGAATGCTGCTGTCTTCATCAGTTAAGTCATAATTGGTTTTGTTGCTGAAGTAAGTGTGTTTTATAGCTGAGGTGACATGAACAGATCAGGTTACACCTTTAAGATTTGGCGGAAAACATGGCTATACCGTAGAAGATGCAATAAAACTGAAAGGATTAGGTTGATTTATGATGTGTACATTCAGTATCACTTACTCCTCTGTCACTTAACCCATGGAGTTTCTCTGAATTGACTCTTGAGTTTTCCAAAATCTCTACATAATCTGCAAATTAACCCTATAACACCAAGCATATTGCATTTAATACATGAGTTTTGAAATCCTCTACATGATCAGTGTGATACACCCCCCCCTGAAAAACCTGATGTATACAATTGGATACATGCAGTACATGGATAATCCACCAGGGGGGATGAATTCAATCACCAAAGGCCTTTCCAGTGACACTACAAGACTATCATTAATGAGGAAGGAGGAAGAACTTTGACCATTTTGAAAAGGAATTACCAGTTTGTTAGACATGTTTGTGTTATATTATGTTTTTGTTTGTCCAGAAATAATAATATTGGAGCATTGAGACCCGATGTATCAAATATGATACAAAATTGAAACTCATACATGGAAACTGATATGTTTTTGGTTGTTCAAAAGGACTAAAAAAAGCTCCAGTTTCAAAGAACTGGAATTGTCTGTCAATGATTTAATGGTTCAGGCTTTACAGGATTAAATACGGCACAATACCTGATTTTCACTGAAAAATGCGAAGTGCACAGGAGAATATAACTGGTGCAAAATCAATAATCAAAGGTTTGATACAGATGTAAATTCACTTGGAAGTTGCCACCCAAACAGTTGTTTCCTTAAAGGTTAAGTCAGTAATGGAGTAAAGATGCTGATGTTTATCTGGTTGTTGCTTTTGTAAATTGGGTTACTTTAAGGGATTTTATGTCATTTGCCATAAAGTTTTCTTATCTAATGTCATTTTAAAGCCATGGTAGACATTTATCTTGACCTAAATGTTGAAGCTCTGAAGCTGTTGCCATGGTAACTGACATCTAAATCAGTATGGGTGTAATGTCAGTATATTCCCTGCCACAAAAATCCCAAATAGCCCATGAAGTAATAAACTGAATAATGCTGGATTACAGTTTTGCATTTCACTCACTATTATTGGGTGTTTTTGTGGTTATGCATCAAGATGAAGTGTCATATGTTAGTCCCACTAACGGAAATTTAATCATAGTTATTGCCTCGTGCTTTGCAGTTGCCATTTACCAGCACTGATGCTCACATGACGGGCATGGACATTAAGAATAAGCTGCTAAGATGTTGAAAAACCTGGAATTACTTAAATATTTACAGGTTTACACGTAACCCCCCAAAACGTCCACCATACAGTGCTGTCAAAACGGTCTAGTCCAACATTATGCTTGTTGGTTTAGTTAAGTTCTAATGACCACACATGTATTTGCCAGTTTCTGTATTATATATGTGGAGTATTTACAGCAGGAAAATGAATTCAGGGTAAAAACAGCTTCTATAAACCAAAGTGGTCATATGTGGTGTGACCTCCTTTTGCATTTTCCTGTTTTCTCGTCGTAACTGAAGAACCTGGAATGAAAATTAAAAATGTATGTTCATTTTAACCCTGCAAAACCATCAAACATAAAGGTGGACTCAGGCTTTTTGCACAGTGCTGCATATATAGTACATCACATGTTGAGTGGATGTGCCAAAAATATCCCTTCTCAAATCTGACAGTTGCAAAGGTTGTACTTTTTCTGCTTCATCAACTCCTCTGTATGCATATTTTCTAAAGCTTACTCTATTGTAAGCAAAACGATAAATTCCATGTTACCAAAGAATGTGGAGATGTTGGGGTTTTTTTTGCCGCTGAACCTAAATCAGACTTAGCAGTACCGTAGGAAGCTCCGGACCTCCACAAACCTCTAGTTTTATTTTCTATCCCTCCTTCTGCTTTTTTTGGGCTGTGCCTGCCATTTATTTGGTTTGTTGTTTTGAAACCTTGTAGCCATTTGTTGAAGAGAATCGGATTTATTTTGGGAGTTGCTTCTCTCAGGCATGTTTGACTCTACAACTAGTTTGGTCAATAAAATGTCAAAAAATAGCAAAAAACAACTAAACCCATTTTGATCAGTGTTTTCTAAAGCCCAGGATAATGTCCTCGAATGTCTCATTTGGTCCAAAACCCAAAGATGTTCAGCAACAAAACCAGAAGATATTCCCAGAAGAGATTTGACCTTTTTTTTTCTCCCTAAATTACAAACATGACTTTTCCTCTGTTTTTTTTTTTTTTTTTTTTCAAAAGTCTTAGGTTAGTAAACTGACTTTTTAATGATTTTAGATGTGGGGGTGGCAATATTGACTGTTCTTTTATGTTTCTTGGAGGTTTGATGGTTCGTCTTCCAAGACAGAAGATCTGAAATTGGTCAAAAATACACCAAACATTCTCCATTTTGGATTATTATTATTATTATTATTATTATTATTATTATTATTATTATTATTATTATTATTATTACCATCATGTATGTCTATAAAAAATAGTTGTAATTCTAGTAAAGGGATGTGAAGTCCTAAAACTGGTAATTTATGACATTTTAAACAATTTGATACGTAAAATCCTCATTATTTGGACTCTTTTTAATGCCTTTCTCTAAATTTCTGTCTCTCGTTTGCTGTTGTCGGTTGGATTTTAGGCGTTCACTGTTTGTGAGAGCGTCTCGGAGCAGGTGATCTGAGGCGGTGCTGATCTCTGGTGGGGGGTTGAGTTTCAGGGTTGGAGGGTCCGGCTCAGGGGAGTTTTGGCCCAGACAGGAGGCTCGTGTAGCGCACACAGGCCGACTCAGTTCACCAGAGTCCACGTGTGTCCCACTGGAAAGCTAAAAAAGAAAACAGAACCCCCTGCCCCTCCCACCACCACCACACATGGACCCAGATCCTTCCTCTGCACCTCGAGCTGAGCATCAGGGCGAATTGCATAGATGTTAACATTCCCTTTGGTTTTGTTTCATTTCAGAGATGTGGTTTTGATTTGCCTCCGCAGAACAATAGATGTTTGCAGTTAAATCGGGTCGCTTACTTTGGGTTTATTGGACATTTTTGAGGTTTGTTTCCCATGTCGAAGCAGGAGGATTGTGTTTTTACTCAGCCCTAGCTCAGTTTAGTGTAATAATATACAGACAATGAACAATGAAGGGGGTGTCTCTGTTTTTTGGGCTGCATGTTGGCACCAGCATCTGCATTCAGTCAAAATCACAATGTCATGATTTAATGTGATTCAGTTCAGTTCTGGTTTCATCAGGTTGTAGCAACAGACATCTGATTCTAGTTTGGTCGTTGTCCATGGTGTTATTGTGAAATAAGTTATAATTGAGCAGCTTGATACTAACATATGACACGGCTGCAGCTAACGCCTGTTTTTATTACTCACTGACATATTAATTGTAGTTGAAATGAACTGTTATATCTGTGAAATGTGATGCTGTAGCTGAAGATGCTACTCCACAAACGCACATGTATTCCGTTTAGACCCACAAAATGTGTAACGTTACTTCAGGAGAGAAATTTGATCAGTTGGTTTGACAATTATCTCAAAATATCTTTGAGAAATGACATAATAATGTACATAAAAATATGGAAAATTAGTGATGCAGAAGTCCGATAACTGATGGTTTGTGCTGGGAGAAACCATCCTATGATGAATGTTGACCAACTATATTGTATATCGTAGCTGTTAGATGGTACATCTGTGGAATAATCTGAATGGAAACCTAAGAATGACTTCAATATATGCATTTAAAAGCATGTATAAATCCACTATAATAAAATATAGAACATTATCTGAATAAGTGTATATGTAACTATAGCAAAAGTATGCGTAACATGAGATATTTTTGTCATTAATTATTATGATGGGGCGACACGGTGGTGCAGTGGTTAGCACAC
>JAQQZY010000019.1:1460904-1474755 GCA_030068375.1 Ostorhinchus rueppellii | reverse complement strand
TAGGCTCCATGCGACCCCCATGACCCTAGTGAGGATAAAGCGGGTATAGAAGATGAATGAATGAATGAATGAATGAACTCCGAACTCGCAAACTTTCTGTCCAAGCTTCCTGTCTCGGTCTCGAGAAATCTCGCTGTGCATGTCAGCTGACCTTGTATGTAAGCTACATCACATCTCGCGAGAGCAGATGCAAGAAGTAAACAACTAAACAACATGGCAACTCTGTCTGAAAAACGCCAATTTGTGTCATTTTTGCACTATCTGATGGTGCATTTACTATGATTAGAATGTTTTGGAGTGATAACAACATTTTTAATCAAATGGCAAATCGGCAAATTGGTAAGAGGGCGCTCGCCGATTGCATGAGGGCGTAGGCCCTTGTTTCCTCGTTTAGAAAAACTGTGGCATTAATGTAAACACAGTGAGAGTTGAATAGACTCAGGGGGCTGTAAAACCTGACAGATCTCCTCAGACTTCTCCATGACAGCTCCTCACAACATAAAAGTGCGTGTGGACAGCGTCTGCACGTTCCCCTGTGTGAGTGGATGGCAGAGGAAGCCTGAGCTCACACGGCGCTTTCAATCACCCGACAACAGAGATCCTCCTCTTCCATTTCATCTCTCATCCATCTCACATCCAAGTCCTCGGCCTCCCTCCGTCTCTTCACTCAGGGCCAAAGCGTTTACTCTTTCATAACCTGAGACTCTTTCAACTCAGCAGGACGCCCAACAGTGTGAGTCTGCGGCGGCCGCTGACTTCAATACGCCTGAGACTGAAGAGAGCGAAATAACCGGCGGAATGGAGTGAAGCGGCAGGAGATCTGGGAGGAGACGAACGGCGGAGGGGCTTTGAGGAGCCACAGCGGCCTTGGGAGGTTATCAGCTCTTATAGCTGTTAAAATCCTGGATAAGATGACAACAGCATCACCGCTGTCGTATACTTGCTAAGCTTTGGAAACATGATTATATATGGAAATGTCAGTTTGGTTTGATCTCACTGTCCAGCGTCATCTTCATCATCTTAAATTAGTGATTTCTGTTCAAAAGTTATTTTTGATACAGGAAAGCAGGTATGAAGTCAGAGGTGTTTGTACGTTAACTGTACAAAGTTAGTTAACGACTGATTCCCTTTTCTAGTAACAACCTGGTCAAGACTAAGAGGCAGCACAAACAGAATGAACACCGAAACAGAAAACATGTACAACAAATCACATAAGCAGAAAGGCTAAAAACAGTTCCCCTCCAGTGAAAGTCCCGCCCACTTCTATCAGGATACTGATCTCCTGTATCCAGACAACAGGACTAACATAGAACAGAACCGGACCACCTCACAAATTCAATGTGGTATTGATTCTGACAGAACATACTGGTGAGATACAAAGACACTGGTGCTATTTTTTCTTTTTGGAAATTTTGTATTTATTAGGAGAAGCATCTTAAAAAAAAAAAAATCAATCCTTAGGGTAGATCAATTTCCATTTATCAAATATAAACAACGATGCAAAACCAGGATTTTTTTTTTTTTTTTAAATATACAACAAATAATAGAGAAAAAGGAGGAAAAAAATAAATAAATAAAAGTGGGCAGGAGGAAATGGCTTGCTCTGCTTCTTCAACAACAGGTTAAGACATATTAAGGTGTGTACGTTTACATTTGTTCTACACTTTGGGACAAATAAGGCCTTGTAAAAGCAGTAATGGATGTGATTTGAAAATATTGTTTGTGAAAATGCTCATTAGCTTCAACCACAGAGTCTCCAACAGGTGTCTTAACTGCCCTGGTGTTTTTTCTGGACTGGAGGTTATTTTTTCTTTTTAATTCTCTTGTACCATTTCCCTTTTCTAATTTACAACAAAGGCCACAGATGGAAATTCGTGAGAATAATCACCAAGTAGTAATGCCCTGATATGGATTTTTTTTGTTGTTGTTGTTTTTTTTTGCTTCCGATCCAGTCCAGTTGTTTTTAGGATTAGTTTTGCCAATATCGACTTTTTGCAATAAAATTTTGACTTAAATTTGGAGTCATTCATAGGTTATTATGCTATTATTTTCCTTGAGCTCACAAATGGGCTGAATGTGGAACCAGAACTGAAACAATTATGACACCTTTGACTCTTAATAACTTTAGTATCATTTTTGCACTTTCCAAATTCATACTATGGGACAAATAAGAGCCTTTGGTGGGCCTGTAGCGCATCTATGGGCAGGTCCATCCAACACGTTAGTGATGCGTAAATCAGTGGGTTACTTGTGGGTCGGGTCAAAAGAATGTCAGTTTATTTGGGGGGTGGGTTGGGTCAGGTCAAATAATTCCTCAAAAGCCCCCCGGGTTGAAAAAAACCTGACTTGCGCATCACTACCAGACCTTAACGAGAACGTTAAACTCATGGATGGTTTACTAATTGCTCTCAGCGTCCTTCTTTTGTGCAGCTTATTTTCCTTTTCCTACCTTTGGATACTTTAGTTTGATGGAGCAGGACATTTGTTTAACCCCTCCCCCCTTCCCACAGGGACATTCCGAGTACAGAGCAAGCACCTCTACTCTCTGTTTACTGTACATGCTTCCCACCAAATAAATAAACTAATAAACTCAACTGCCGTGGTTACTGTTGTTATGGCGACCACTCCTGCATCACTGTGAGTTATAATACACCTTTCAGGAGGGGGTGTCAGGGAAACCCAGCGAGACAGTGTAAATACACTGGACGGTCGAGTTAATTGGCACATTGGTTTCATCCACTGTCTGCAGAGGTCAGAGGTCACATTTAAAGATAAACACCGGCTCTCGCTGCATTTACACAGAAACACAATCGTCTCAGCAAGTTCAATATGAGACTTCTTCACCACTATGAAGAGAATTTGAGACCAACTGCATGAACATAAAGGAAAGTAAAGTATGAGTGAGTTCGCCTTCGCCCCGTTGGTAGCTGGGATACACTCCAGGATCCACGGGACCCTCCAGAGGACGCCGCGGTTAAAAAAAAAAAAAAAAAAAAAAAAAGGATGAATGCTATGAAGCTAAATCTGTGTGGCTTTCATGATGGGCCCAGTGTGAATACAGAAAAAAAATAACACTGGCAGCTTTTTAAGGAACAGATGTATGCTTTTTTCTGTCATTTTCTGGTCATATAGATCATTATTTCAGCATATTTTAGGACCTCAACTTCAGGCTGAGTGACAGAGCAAAAAAAATGATAATCGCATTTTTTATTTTATTTTGTTCTTTGAGGATAAAGGTTTACTCATCCTAGTGTGAACCTCCACACTGCTGTATTCATATATAAGGCATACTCCAGCCTATTTCCACCCTGAATACAGGAGCTGTCAGACAGTCCCAGTCCAACCTGAGGGGAGCCTGTATGTTCACCAAATCAAAGGAAGGAACCAACATAAAAGACAAATGTAACTAGAGTAAAATTATGGAACAATCTGGATAAAGAATTAAAAACATGCACATCATTTACATTTAAAAGGATGTTTAAAACTAAGGTATTCAATAAATATAAAATACTAGGATAAAGTAAGATGATTTTCAGTACGAGTAAGATTTTGCATAGATTGTTTTATTTCTATTATTGTTTAAAGCTGCACCATCTCATTATCATGTTTTGTTTCAGCAATTTTCTTTTTTGTAAACTTTATGTCTTTTTTGCACTTTAGGACTTCGTTCAACTCATAGTTGTGTTTCATGGTTTGCACTTCCACCTCAAAGCTAGAAGCTTCTCATTCAAACCGGAACCTTTTGTATTGAGTTTATCTGTTCTCTCCACATTGCAGGGCCCACCTGTTTGCCCACCATTAAATACAGGTACATCTAGGTTAATCCTCCTGTTGATGCCTCTGATGAAGATCTGGAGTTGGTTCTCGAGAGCTTTCACTGGCAGCTTCACTGCTCATAAAGTATGCTATATGCTAATGCTAGGTGGTACATTAGTGTATGTAAAATGCAGATACTGAATTTCCCTGCAGGGATAATAAAGGGAGTTGACCTTTTTGTTGGACTGTATCAATGCTTCATGTCACGTTGTTGGTCAAATGCTTCCTCTACAATTAGAATAAAACAAAAACCGTAAATAGAAAAACAAGCTGCACCTTACTAGTTACTCCTTTAGAATCAGCTGTGATGTTCATCTGACCATGATCACAGCCTTCCTCCTCCTCCACAACCAACACGTTCTGTCATTTCCATAGGAGCGATGTCCACAAAGGCAGCGGATCCCATCACAGACACAGCTGATAGATGTAAAACCGACTGAGTCAACAACATAAACACACAGCCACGGTTTTAATGGAGCCTCTTATTCTGACCGTGTCACGGCTTAGACAGCTGTATCAATGAAAAAAGGGATGTTATTAATTAGATGAAGCATCTGAGTTATGCCTTCATTAAATTTCATCTGGGCTAATTAGTGTCCCGTCCTTGAGATGTGCCGCCCTCTAACGCACTCTCAGACTGAGATGTGAAAAACGCTTCAACAAATGATCTGATGTCAGGGGTGATTCTGACGTAAAGCAAAGGAAGGCAGAAAAATGAATTCAGCTTGGCTAAGGACCTGGACTATAAACAAACGATGAGTTTATTCATTCATTTTTTTTTAATTTTCATTCAATTTTCAAATTTTAACTTCTCAAATGAGGATATTTTCTGGTTTTGTCCATAATCTGTTACAGTAAACTGAACATACAGTTGGGGAAAAAATTATTAGACCACCCTTGTTTTCTTCAGTTTCTTGTTCATTTTAATGCCTGGTCCAACTAAAGGTCCATTTGTTTGGACAGACAATAACAGAAATAGCTCAAAGTAGTTTAATTTCAGAGCTGATATCTATCCATTTTCAATGGTTTTCTTGATAAAAAACAAAATCACTTTCGTTCTTACATCAAAAAACAGTGTTTTTAGACATTCCATGATTTCTTTTTCTTTCTTTTCACTCTCATGCAATGTTGATATTTTGTTCTGTTTTAGATTTTAACTTGCTTTATTTATTTGATTTTAATGTTATTTTGATGCTTTTATTAATTTGTATTGTGTTCTTAGTCTTCTGTACAGCACTTTGGTCCACTGTGGTTGTTTTAAAGTGCTTTATAAAAAAAGTTGGATTAGATTGGATTCTTTTCTGTCATTTTTAGTCACATGATCAACACAGGAGTTGGAACTTTGATGACTTTTGATGGTTTTAAAATTGTTTCCATGACTGTATTTTTGTTGTAACAAAACAAGACGATTGATGACCCCGTTTTGAACTTCAGGAAACCTATTTTCATAATTTTCTTACTTGTATGAAAGTAAACGTCAGTGGAAATGATCATTAGCTGCACCCTCACGTGGTTTAAGCTACGATAACTGTGCAGCTGGAAACATTACACACACAAAAAAGTTTTCCCTAGTTAGGCATTAAAATTAACAAAATGTTAATGTACTTAGCTTGTACAGTTCTACATAAATACCAATAAAAAGACTTTGAGGAAAAAAATGAAGAGAATGTATGTAATTTAGCTTGTTAGCCTACCTGAAGTAAGCTAACACCCTGCTAGTAAGCTAACGGCTAACTACCTCCAAATGAAGATGTGAAGATAATTTCCCACTTCGTGACAGAAGAAGGAGCTGTTTCTACATAAGCACCACTACCTTTTTCCCACTTTAGAACAGTATTTTGTCTTTTCACATCACTCACACCAACACTCAGCAGACCGTGTTCTACCAGTACTTAGTTCCACCGACTCTGACATCATGTGCATAACCTCTTTTATTCCCATTCATGAATCAAACCCAGCTTTTTTTTGTGTGTCTGAATCTGACCAAACCTTAATTTAGACATAAACCACCTTCATGGTTGCTACAGTTGGAGGGCTTTTTGTGTGGTCCGCTGCAGTAAAGTGACAGATGTTCACAGATGTTATATGTGAGGGAGGAAAAAAAGAGGCGAGTTTCTACCCTGACACTTACAACTACATACAATATATCCTCCACACACACACGGCTGCTGAGGGAAACCATGCGTGCTCTTCCCTGGCTCTGTCTGGTCTCTGTACAGTCATGAAACTTTATCTGCAGGAACACAAGCACAAAACACACACACATATACACAGTGTTTTCATCTCCTGGGGTGCTCTGCATTGACTACATCCATTTCCTGTAGAGTGAAGCTGATTCTGCCTTCACTCCAACCGCTCAGAGTTTACACTAGACTTGTTTTTTTGACGCTCAATGTGGACGTTAATATTCCAGAATTCCGGCCAAATAGACCGACTACTGGACGGGAATATACTGGAGCGATCCGCTGGCTGTGAAGAAAGATGAGGTCTAGTGTTTCCATGAGGTCTGTTGACAAAAGTATAGATAATCGCCAGGCTTAAAGGTGCAGTGTGTACGATTTACAGGGAACCAAGAGGATCTAATTACACAAATGGAACGTAATCAGAATTATTTTTATTACTGCATAAGCACCTCTAATTATATGTCATTACAGTTTCATTAGCTTAGCATCAGCCATTTATATTTCCAAAGAAAATGGACCACCTTCCACTGAGTCTGTCATGACTCTAAAGTAGCTACGCAATAACTTTTTATTCCAGCTGACACTGAGCATTAAACATAAATGCCGACCCTCCAGGATGTCACTCTGTGGTGAAACTACAATTTTCAAGCCTGAAGATCTGTGATAGAGCTACTGCCATGATGTTTTTAAGGAAACAAGTGGATCAAGTTGGAGAAAAGAGAAGGATAAAACAAAAACTGACTGAAAACCCCACCTACATCCACTAATAGTATCATAATAAACACCGCCCCCAACTATTAACAGTGTCATAATAAACCCCACCCATATCCATTCACAGCATCACAATAAGCCCCGCCCATATCCATTAGCTGCCATAATAAATCCCGCCCACATGCATTAACAGTGTCATAATAAACCCCACCAACATCCATTAACAGTATAATAATAAACCCCGCCCATATCAATTAAGTGCCATAATAAATCCCGCCCACATCCATTAACCGTATAATAATAAACCCGCCCATATCCATTATTAGTGTCATAATAAACCCCACCCACATATACCAACAGTATCATAATAAACCCCATCAGGTCATTTGAGATCCTTAAGAAATGTTAACACAGACAGTTGTGTTGATAACAGCATGAATATACAAACACATTAAAAGCTATCTGAGGTAATTAGCAGCTAGCAGACAAACCATATACAGCTACAGAAAAAACTATAGACCATCAAAAGTCATCAAAAACAATAATTATACAATCAAGTACTAACTCCTGTGTATATCATGTGACTAAAACAGACACAAAAGAAAACATTGAATGGTCCTTCTGAACAACCCCAAACGTCAATTTCCATGCACGAGTTTGTAATTTTGTATCATATTTGGTACATTGGGTCTCAAAAAACAAAAAATGTAATACAACACAAACATATCAAACAAATTGGTAATTCCTTTTCAAAACTGTCAAAGTTCTTCCTCCTTCCTCATTAATGGCAGTCTTGTAGTGTCACTGGAAAGGCCGTTGGTGAATGAACTCCTCCCCCCTAGTGGATTAACTGGGCACTGCATGTATCTAATTGTATACATCAGGTTTTTCACGATTTAATTGATCATATAGAGGGCTTCAAGACTCATGTATCAAATATGATACTTTTGGCATTATACGGTTAATATGAGGTCTATGAGGATTGAGACACTTTTGGAACAAGCCTCTTAGTGGACATTCAAGGCACTACAGATTTTGATACTATAGGTTTGGTGTCAGAGGTCACCACTTGGCTTTAAGGTACTTTATTGTCACCTACTATGTGGGACATGAACTAATTGGAATATCTTGAGAAAAAGAAGTTAAAAGTGGATGAATATCTCGAGAAAAAGAAACGAAAAGTGGATGAAACCAACACTGATTCTCACAAGGACATTTCGCTTTGGAATCGCTTTCGGAAACAGAGGAATACTGCAGAAGTAGCATCTGAACTGATGCAAATGAAGACTGAGCGGTTTACACGACTCAGCAGAACAGACCGATGTGTGTTTGAGCGTGAGAGCGTCGCATCACAATGAACAAACTGAAGAATCTGGCCTTTCAGCAGAAAAAAAAAAGCAGTGGACGACTGTTCCACCCAGGCTTCGTTTGAACTCCGCTGATTGCTTCTAACGATTTAATAACAATTTTAAGAGAAAGCCATGATTCTTCTGCTTTACGCTAGAGGACTGTGTGTGTCTGTGCGAGTCTCTGGAGGACACTGATGGAGAAGTGGATGATGATGCGTCTGTGAAGCTGGTCCTGTCAAACACTGATTGAATTATGAAGACGGAATCATGTGAAAACACTCTAGTGCAGTTGTAGCTCTTTAAGAGTGTGTGAGCAGCTATTGTTAAATATATCTGAGACAAAGCTGTGACTTATAAGACTCTCATATGCACTGTCTGACAACTGCAATTCTGCTGTGTTGTAAATGTGTATATAGTTGTTTAGAGTTTTATTACTATTTGTATTTTATATTGATTTTCTTTAAACATGCACATTTTTTCTTGCACTTCATTTTGTTGCTGCATTGACCATTGAATGTCCCTGTTGTGGGATCAATAAAGTCTAATCTAATCTAATCTAATCTACAAATCTGCTTCTACAGTCTACAAAAAATATTATTCCACCCTTGTTTTCTTCAATTTCTTGTTCATTTTAATGCCTGGTCCAACTAAAGGTCCATTTGTTTGAACAAATATAATGATAACAGCAAAAATAGCTCATAGTAGTTTAATTCCAGAGCTGATATCTATCCATTTAACATGTTTTCTTGATTTAAAAAAAACAAAAAACAGTCACTTCAGTTCTTACATCAATATCTTTGGCTTTGTACTGTCAAAAACAGTGCTTTTTGACATTCCATGTTTTCTTTTCTGTATGTTTTAGTCCCATGATACACACAGGAGTTAGGACTGGATTGTATAACCATTGTTTTTGATGACTTTTGATGGTCTAATCATTTCTGCAACTGTATGTGAGAAATTCAAGTCCTCATAATGGATATTTTCTGATCTGCAAACCACTTAAAATATTCTTCTGTATTTTTTTTAATGCGATATCACCCATCTCTATGTGATTCTACCTTAATAGTCAGACGCCCTGGCTCCTCTTCCTGTAAATGAATAATTATCATAATAATAAGATAACATGAATCTGTGATATGAGCTGTGTGATTAAGAGATTAACTGGAGGGAGTCCAGGAGGACGACTGAGCACAGAATCGATCAGACACTGCTAATGGATTAGGAAGGTCCAGATAGATGCTCTGATATCTGTCAGCCCCTTCCAAGTGTCTCCTTAAATAAGTAACGTGGCGCTGATCAATAAGTCACTGAACATTCAACTGGCCAGGGATCAATAACACTTAGCATCCCCTCTCCTGACCCCTAACCAGCTTAATGTGACGGAGGAAGACTGATGGTGCAACACAAACACCGAGGCTCGGGAAGTGTCAAACAGCAGGACAGGAAGCGGGAGAAAACGGCGCACACATCCCTCCATTCCACATCGACACTCGGAGTGGAAAAGGAGGAGCTGAAGGCCTCCTCCACCTGACAGTGTGACACGCTCTGCAGGAAAATACTCCCGTCTGCCTCCGGCTGCCAACACTCCCCTCGAGCCAAACGCCGGCTGCTGCCAAGAGTCACTCAAGCATTTTTTCAGACAGGGCCACGCTGAGCCTCGGCTGCTCCTGCATCAGAAATACAACCCCTCCTGGACCGCTGACCCGCTCACCGTTTCACTGGGTGATGATGGGATCCAGATGGGTCCAATTAGGAGCTTTTTTTTATTCTTTTGTAGACTTTATTTTTGCAGGGAAAGTCTGACCCCTTGTAACTTTTTATTAAAACTCGAGAGTCATGCAAGTATATGTTAATTTTTAATCTCAGTTCTGCTAAAAAATATACACTTAAATTTTTAAAATAAAATTCAAAAACACATAAGTTGAAGAAAATGGACCGTCTTCAACTGTATTTGCCATAATTCTACAGTAGCTGCACAACAACTTTCTTCTTACCCTCAGCCCTAGCCACAGGGTATTGTCGTCCACCCATCCGTATGTGCAAAACTTTGGCGTGCACCAGTAGGTCTCAACCGTGTGTGTGTGTGTGTGTGTGTGTGTGTGTGTGTGTGTGTGTGTGGGGCATTAGACAGTCAATGATAAGGAAACCCTGGCATGAACTGAAGGCAAAGGGTTTTGAGTGTGGGCACACGATGTTCCTTCTGTTGACACTGAGCTCTAAGCATGGATGCCGACCCTCCAGGATGTTACTGTATGGTTAAGTGCAATATTTAGGCCTAAAAATGTGTGACCTGACCAGTGCCATGTTTTTAAGGAAACAAGTGGATCAAGTTAAAGAAGAGTGAAGGATAAAACCAGACCTAACTGAAAAACCCTGCTCACATGCATTGACAGTGTCATAACAAACCCCTCCTACATTTACTAACAGTATCGTAATAAACCCTCCCACATCCAATAACCTTGTTGTAACAAACCCCTCCCACATCCAATAGCCTTGTTGTAACAAACCCCTCCCACATCCACTAATAGTGTCATAATAAACCCCGCCCACATCCACGAACAGTGTCATCCATATGGGTCCATTTAAGAGCCTTTTTTATTCTTTTGCAGACTTTATTTTTGCAGGGAAAGTCTGATCCCTTGTAACTTTTTATTAAAACTCTATAGTCATATGTTGATTTTTAATCTCAGTGCAGCTCTATTAAATGATAGTCGATAATTATTAAAATAACATTTAAAAAAACATCAGTTTCAAGAAAATGGACCACCTTCCGCTGACTCCACTATGATTCTACAGTAGCTACACAACAACGTCCTATTTATTGCTGCTGACATTGAGCTTACAGCCCAGAATCTATGGTTAACTGCAATGTTTAAACCTAAACATTTGCAACCTGACCACTGCCAGGCTGTTTTTAAGGAAACAAGTGGATTGAGTTAGACAAGAGTGATGGATGAAACCAGAACTGACTACAAACCCCACCCACATGCACTAACAGTGTCATAATAAACCCCACCCACATGCACTAACAGTGTCATAATAAACCCCACCCACATGCACTAACAGTGTCATAATAAACCCCACCCACATTCACTAACAGTGTCATAATAAACCCCACCCACATGCACTAACAGTGTCATAATAAACCCCACCCACATTCACTAAGTGTCATCCCTTTGGGTCTAATTAATAGCTTGTTTTTATTCTTTCGTAGACTTTATTGTTGCAGGGGAAGTCTAACCCCTTGGAACTTTATTTTATTAAAACTCGAGTTTAGAGTCATGCCGTTACATGTTTTTGTAGCATTTCTAATATCAACAAAGTTCTACTAAAAATACATTTTTCAGTTATTAAAATAACATTAATTAAAAATATCTTCTGCACTATTGGCCCGTCGTATGAGTCCCTTTAAGTGGAAGGAACCTCTGCCACCTGCTTTTGCACAATGGGTGCAAAAGTTAGAAAAGATTAAGTTTTCCGTCCGTAGACAAATTAATTTGTTTTTTCAAAGAATAGAATCTTTTGTTCTCTTCTGTCAACAAGTGTCCTGCTGTCCCCTATGTCCTTTTGACAGACTGATGTGTTGTTGGTTTGCATTGGATTAACTCTGAATCAGCTCTGAGCATTGGAAAGAGGATTTGACAAGATTATTTATCTTGTTGTTTTTTCTTTCTTTGGGTTTTTTAATTAGAGGTAAACTTCATGACAATAGGCCCTTTTCCACCACAGGAACTTTTGCAAGAACTTTGTGCATCACCCTGAACTTTCAAAAGCCCTGGGTGCGTTTGCACCGAAAATTACCCAGGTAAATGACTTCCCGCCCTGAAAAAGTTCCTGGTAGGGAGGTAGTACTTTCCAGATTACCAGGAACTCTTAGGGGCGGAGCTGTGTGCTGGAGAACACTGATTGGTGGACTACATTTGTAGCGTTTTACAATACGCTCAGCCACAACATAAAAACCACAACATGAAAGCAATTTTTTCTCTTTTCTTTACTACAGCTGCCTTCGTTTGACATATTTTATTTTGTAAAATGGATCCCAAAAAATATCTATGCAAGAAGTGGACGGACAAAGCGGTCCAGCCTCTTTTGAGCACGTTTAGTGAAGAAGAAATTCAGAGGGAGTTGGAGTCGGCAACGCAAACTAACCGGATGCATTTCTCTGACAACAACCAATTCAATCCTAAAAAACACTAAAATATGTGCAGAATCCACCTGTAAGATATAATATATTGTACAGACAAGTTCAATTAGAAGTCATACCTTTACAGGTGTTTTGAACAGACTGAAACCACATTTTCACCTGGGAACGAATGGGGATTGAATGCAGTTTTTAACACTTACACTCGCTTCAGATGATGCTTTTTTCCCAGGAATAGTAAAAAAAAAAAAAAAAAAAGGCCAGACTCCAGAGGGTCACAGTTATATCTGCAAACCTCACACACTACACTATCACACAAGATCACATAAAAATAAAAGCCATTTCAATGCATCAGACGGTGACATCAGACCCTCAACGCCACATCAGCGCCATGTGGTGAACTGCAGCTGCTCGCCAGAGGAAGCTACATGTGCACGTTTTATGTCTCCAACCCATTTATAGTGGTTTTACTGTGGACTGAAGAGAGTCTGGTCACAGGCAGCGTTGGGAAAGCGTCAGAGGGGGCGGAGCCAGGGGGAGAGAGAGGGAGAAAGAGAGAGGATTTAATGTAGGAACTTACTGCATCCGTCCTCATCACTGTGGTCGCCGCAGTCATTGTCTCCGTCGCACTGCCACTGAGCTGGGATGCATGTGCACTCCCCGAATGCACTGACCGCACAGGTGAAGTGGTTCCGCCCACACGAACACTCGGCGCTGCCCTCAACTCCTGCACAGAACCATAGAAGGAGGAGACGAGGTCAGAGGAGAAAGGTCACGCAGAACCACATCCATCATCATCATCATCATCATCATCATCATCGACACAAGTTCCGGTTCCACTAATATGATCTAAAATGGCTCAGACTCTTAAAATAATAATATAATACCCAAAAAATAATTTCAATTCCAAATCTTCATGTTTTCGTATGAAAAAAAACTTAAATTACACAGTAAAAACATTTACATCTAAAAACTAAAACTTTAAAAAAAACATTAATAACCTTGACAACCGTGTACAACCTCAAATTTTTGAAGAAAAGTAAGTGCAATTTTAAAAATATCGTGCCTCAGTTTATCATTTACACATGTTCATTACAACTGACAGATCACAGTGAACCTACAAATACATAAAAACATATAGTAACAGGCAGAACATTGATAAAACTGCACTACTCTCATGTGTGAAAGGTGCCATATATGTAAACTTTGCTTTCTTGCGCCATAAAATAGAAGATTTCCTTGGACTGATGCATATGAGGTCTAATCCCTGAACTAATATAGGTTTAACACCCTCGACTGTTAATATGTTCAATGTAATTTATTCCAAATTCATTCTCACCGGCCAGATTGGACCCTTTAGGGGGCCGGCTTTGGCCCACAGGCCGTGTGTTTGTCACCCCTATGATGGAAGAACATGAACAACAAATATCTAACCCAAATCAATATCAATTTTTAGAACATTAATCTGAAATGAACTTTAATCACAGAGGAATGTCATTTACCACACATTCTGCAGCGTAATAATAACTTAACTTCTATGGTCAATGAAGTGTGACGTATTCATTCATTTTTTGTTTTCATCTTCTATACCCGCTTTATCCTCACTAGGGTCACGGGGGTCACATGGAGCCTATCCCAGCTACTTAAGGGT
>JAQQZY010000019.1:1367775-1381538 GCA_030068375.1 Ostorhinchus rueppellii | reverse complement strand
TAATCCCAGGTTCATCAAGTCAAAGTCCTGCCAGGTATTGGATCCAACCTGTTCACTGAACCAGCCCATTTTGATGAAAACCACTCCTCATCCAGATGGTCCTATCCATCTAGATGGATAATTAGTGGAATCACCTGTGTTCTGTTCATAGGTTGGAACCAATACATGGCAAGACTTTGACTTGATGAACCTGGGATTACCCACTTCTGAATGATAGGATTACATTTACATTTACATTTATGCATTTGGCAGATGCTTTTTTCCAAAGCAACTTACAAAGGGAAGAACAATAGTTAAATTCTCTTACTTTCACTCTCTCTCTGTCTCTTTCACTCCATCTCAAAATTAAAAGCACATAAAATGCAAATACAAAATTAAATAAATAAATGTAAAAACAGCCATAAAATTAACACATAAAAGAAAATAAAGACAGCAATAACATGAATGGATTAATAGATTAACAGGTATTAAACAGTTTAGATCAGTTGATGGTTATCAGTGGAGGTTTGGGTCTTTATGGGATAAAACTAATTCTGGCATGTCAGTTTGACTGAGGCTGATGTCATTATTATTATTTTTTTAGTTTTTGTTATCCTTCCTCCATTTGTGCCCAAGAAACAAAAATCTTCATTGCATTTTTCATTTGAATGTTTTTTTTCCTTTGTAAAAGTTATATTCACTGTATAACAATAACAAAAATTCAAGGGCAGATTTTTCCCTTTGTCTAAGTAAACCGACACTATATGAATGTTAATACCATAGTCATAATACCTGAGTCTCAGTCAAATTTTAATGACCTTTGGGGGGACACTGCTTCAGTCCTCTGCTCTTTGTGTTGAATCATTTTTTATTCATAAGTTTGAATTGATTCTTTTTCTTTATTTAATGTTTAAACCTGGTTCATTACTCATTCGAATAGCGACTCTCATTTCAATACATAGAGCTCAGTCATTTTTTTCTTTGCCTTTATTGTAGTTAAATATGTTCTGGCATGTCAGAATATATTATATATGTAAAGTATATGTAAAGATAGATAATAAGTGGTATGAGGACATGGAATTTTACTAGAATTATAGAGTGAAATAGGAAAAAAATACATGTACGTGGGTATACAAAGAAAACAGACCAGAAAGAAGTACCGAACAAAAGCTAAAAAAAAAAAAAAAAAAAACCCACTGAGATGCAGTCTCAAATGGTTTGGCGACAAACATAAATTCATGATAGACAGAGCTAACAAGTATGTATACTTTGTGTAACAAGTTGGTTGTAGTTTCTGAGATACAGTCTTCGGCCAAAATGTGAAATTCTGAGACTTAATGAGAGAATGGGTTTCATTTAAAAGGAAAGTTTGTCTCAGAGTCACCAGATCTACCTCTAAACAGTGTCTCCACATTACAATACATTCACTTTTCTGGTTCTTTCTCGTGGAACATTTATAAAACCATTGTATAAATGTACATAAAACAACTTGTATGTGGAATAACACACCATCATATATCTTAAAAACATGAGCTTAGCAGCACTTTGGTCATTTGTTTTCTGATTCATCTTATTAACTCATTCACTGCCAGGCGTTTTAGAGCATTTTGACCGATTTTTCAAGACTCACAAAATATCGCGTTCAAGGACTACATAAAGATGGCACCCATCAAAATAAAGTGTAAAGTCTCTTCTTTCATGTCAAGAAAAAATTTTTGTTTCCAGCTTTTTCGGTTCTCAAGTTATTGACCTTAGAACACAGGCTGGTTTCACCCAAAATGCCTGAACGCTAAATACTTCCTCAAAGTTGTGCCAGGTCATTTCCTAGCAAATTTGTCATTGCAGCATGCGCTAAATCATTGAGGTGTGGCCTTTTTTTCTCGATGTTGCTTCAAATAGTGAATTGTCCATGACACTGAAAAATATCAAAATGCCATGTGTTTGGCCAGACCTACAACAAAAGTACTTTGGAGGTGTTTTTGTTTGCAGTTTACAGCAGAAACAATGTTGCATGAGGTGAGAAAAGGGAGTCAGTCAAGCTAGGTATGACACATAAGAAAGAAACAACGAGGTGGAAAACGTCATATGATGCACAGGATTTTAAAAAGTCTGAGTTTTGAATTAGCGTGTCTGTTTTTAAGACCTTAAACGTCACATGATGAATGAAAAAGTCTCAAAGGGATTACATTTGACATGGTAGGTCTTTAGTCATGTTGCCTGTGTCTAGGAAATCTCAAAGTTGCAAAAAAAAGTAACATGAGTCGCCTCAGTTCCACCTGTTCAACCCGACAACTTATACTGAACATAGGAGCCAGTTACTGGAAACTTTGCAGCCGCTGTGAGAAATAATTACAGAACACGGAGTTCTTTGTACAGAATGTATGTATTTGATATACAGTCTCTACTGAAGTAGGAATGGTTTCATAAGTGCTGAGAAGAAGGTCATTTTTTTATATTAAATCCTTTGTTACATGTTCGTGTTTGTGATAATTCACTGCAGCGGAGCCACTGGAAAGTAAAGACGGTTTGACCTTAAATAACTGTCCTGCTTGAAAACAGCATAATGCAACAATTACTCAGATACAGTCCTCCTCTTCCTCCTCTTTCTTTTTCTTCCCTCTTTTCCTTCTCCTCCTCCTACTCTTGCTTCTTTTTCTTTTAATTTTCCTTTTTCTCCTTCTCCTTTTTCTTTTTCTTGCTTTCCTTCTTTCTTCTTCCCTCTTTTCCTTCTCCTTTTCCTCCTTCGCCTTCACCTCCCTCTTTGTCTCCCTTCTCTTTTTCTTTTTCTTCTTTTCCTCCCCCTTTCTCTCTTTCTTCTTCCCTCTTTTCCTTCTGCTTCTTCTTTCTCTTCCTTCTCCTTTTCTTTCTCCTCCTCCTCCCCCTTCTTATCCCTTTTCTTTTTCTTCCCCTTTTCCTCCTCCTCCTCCTTTTTCTTTTCCTCCTCCTTCCCTCTTTGTTCTTCTTCCCTCTTTGTCCTCCTCCTTCACCTTCATCTCCTTCTCCGTCTCCCTTCACCTTCTCACTTTTCTTTTCCTTTTCCTCCTCCTCCTTTCCCTCTTTCTTCTTCTTCCCTCTTTTCCTTCTCCTACTCCTTTTGCCTCTTCTGTTTCTCTTCCTTTTCTGTCTCCACCTCCTCCTTCTCCCTTTTCTTTTTCATCTTCTTTTCCTTCTCCTTTTCCTCCTCCTCCTTCTGATTTTTATATTTTATTATTATTGCTATATCTACATAATCACAGAACAGAAGTTATAATAAAGTAAACAAGAATATACAAGTAATATAAGCATGTAAGTCGTTTTAATAATAATGATAATAACAGTGGTGATTAGCTGTTGGAGATTAGAGTGAATGTAGTGTAACTCTTGAGCATTCAGAGTAGGTTCAGATGTAATGAGGAGGAGTTTTCAGGGGCTGTTAACCTTTATGAGAGGCTGTGGTCCGGAGCTGTCGACCTGTGACTGAGCTATCTCGTCCAATTATCTGACTGTGATCATGTCCACCCCCGCCAGGCCGTTTACACATGTCCAGACGAGCCGGCGCTCAGCCAGAACGAGCTGGTCCTCACCGCAGACGCCATCATGAAGAGAGCCGACTTCCTGTGCTGCAGAGACAGCTTCTTGGAGGTAATCTTATCAGTCTGTGGTAACTGTTCAAGTCCAGTTCGATTAATAAGATAAAAATGCCTCAAGTGGTCAATTTCATCACCAACTGAGAGAGCAAGAAACCGAATAAACCCGAAGGACGTTTACAAAATGACAAATAAAACATAATTACATTAAAATAGTCAGTCTGAAATCGTTATTTTCAGATGAGCAAATAGGTGTTAAGATTAATGCATGTGGATAAAAGCATCAGAGACCATACAGTCAGACTTTCAAAGGAACCTTGACCATATATTAGTCATTATGTGACCGGTTGAATAAAGAGCTTTGTTCAAGGAGGTCTGTGGGTGTTCAAAGCTAAATAGAGTCATGGTTATATGAGCCACGTGTTACACTTACAGACACCGATCTAAACTTTTCATCTAAGGTTTCTGGGTGATGCCACTCAAGATTCATTTATGTTCATGCATTCAATGTAGCACATAAAGAAGGAAATGTGCACTCAGGTCTCAGTAATAAAAAAAGAACAGGATAAAAAAAGTATAACTAGAGAAGCGCTCTGAGAGCGCAGACCTCTGCCAAGGCAGTGTTTGTAGTTTCATCCACTAGATGGTGCCGAATGTACGGGTTACCACCAAAATCTAATCTAATCTTTAGGATACCTGATTTCTGACAATCTGTGAACATTTCATGAAAATCCGTCCATAACTTTTTGAAGAATCTGGATCCGATCCGGATCAACCTTGTTGGTGTCATAGGAGACCATACCCTGAAGCAGTGTCTCTAAGTTCATGAACATCCATTAATAATCACCTGAAATATTGACGATCACACTTTTATGCTCCATTTACCGCAATGTTAACGAAAATTGTGATCCAGAATGCAGGATTTCTTCTGGAGCATCCTCAAAATATAATCAGTTCTTCCTTGTGCCATTTCCAACAGTTCCTGAAAATTTCATGGCAATCCACTCACAACTTTGTGAGTTATGTTGCTAACAAACAAAGTTGGATGATGGTAACAAACAAACAAATGCACAGTAAAGCATAACCTCCTTGGCGGAGGTAAATATCTAAAAAAATAAGAAACCCAGTAAAGTAAAACACAATCACCCTTTAAAAGACATTCCCCAGCAGCCAAGCAGAATAAAGTGCATATGCATGTACTCATAAATGCAACTGTTTTTTGTATTTTCTAAAACAGTTTTTTTTTTAAATGTCAAACAAAATGCTGTTGTTTTTTTACTCTGATTTATAAAGGCTGTAGCGCCGTATTTTGTATTATCGATGCAATATGTAATAATGTAAGAATTTTCACCTCATTTTGTAATAATGCCACATTTTGTAATAAAATTCTTGAATGCATTTTATAATAAACTTTGCCATATTTTGTAATAACATTACATATTGCAACCGTTATTACAAAATACAGGTGTAGAACTTTTTTTTTAAAGGAAATGTAGATTATCTTGTTTTAAGGGTTAATTTCTTATTCTTTTTAAGTGTTCATACATCTGTCGACATGCTCATTTCTAGACTTAATCATCTTAATTCAAGAAATCTTGTGAAGTGAAATTATCTTGCTACATAGACAGATATTGCATTTGTTCTGTTTCCTCAGGTTAAGTGTTTATATTTTGTTCTTAGACACCCATTTTTTGCAGTGTACTCAATAATAACTTCAGATCTTTTATCAAAAGTAAGCCTTGGACACTCCATTTTCACTTCGTGGAGTATTTTCACAGGGTGCATCAGTACTTTTAAGTTTCAATTAACAACCATAAGACAGAAGAAGTTATTACAGTTTGGAAAATACAGCTAAAATCAGAAAAAAAAAGTCGCTTTTTCATTAGGTTTATGTGCAAAACTTTACCGATATTTACTAAATGTCAAAAAAACAGAAGTGCCTAATCTTTTAAAAGGAAATGTAATAATTTGGTGCATTATGTAAGCATTATGTATGCATGTAATAAACCATGAAAATTGATGCCTTGATCATATAAGCAAAACTACAGTAAGCATTCCAGCTTAATTAGAATTATAAGACTAGAAGGATGTTTCATTGGTCGAACCTAAATCAAATGTAACTGTATTCATTTTAATGGAGAAAGTGTTCACAAGCAAGAGACTAAAGCTGCACTAATTAATGGGGGGTTTTCACACATGACCCGGAAACGGTTTGAAATGACTGATTTTGTGTTTCGTTTCTTCCAGTTTACTTGTCAACAGTGTCTGAGGCCACACGGACGTGTCACCGCTGTGTGCCCTAGTCTACATGAAATAAACAAAGGCAACTATATTTAAGTCTTCACGGTTTTCCTTCAGATTTTGTTGAGATGAAGAAATGGGTGGTCACACTTCATCAAGATGAGAAATCCAATCAGGAAGTACGTTGGTGTGTAACAGGGGCCTGAACACCAGCATTTATGAGAAGAGGATTACCAGGGAAACATCAGTGACATTGTGAAGGGAATCAAGAGGTTAAAAGTAGGGAAAACACCAGAGTCCTCCGACGGGTAACCTGCAAAAACATGGGGACGGATTGAAATGAATTAAAATTAAATGAAATGCAGGCAGGTAGCAAGCAAGGAAGTGTGAAAACTGAAAGAAGATCCATGGATGAAAGTAATTTGCAGGACATTTAGTGATGATCATGTCATGTGACCGTGGTTGATCCACAGCCGGTTTGTTTGATTGTGAATTGAGCTTCTTTTCGGTTTTTCCACAGATGTCATTGAGCAGCACATATTAGAGATTTACTGATGGCGTGTGTTTCAAAAATAAAGCCATTAAAAGTGAGTTACTGTGTAGACAATGGATTTAATCACTGGTCAGGTCGGGACTTTGAACCTCTTGATTGCCTTCACAGTATCACTGATGTTTCCCAGAAATGCCAGTGTTCGGGGCACCTGTTGCACACTAACATATTTCCTAACGGGATTCTGAAGTTCAGCCCCTCATCTTGATGAATTGTGACCCACAGAGATAAATAAACGATAGAGGGGGTGGCGGGGCTTTTGTCGCGGGAGCGTCTTCCCGCCATCTTAGTCCAGAAAAGGTTGTCAGTACTACATAATATAGAAAAGAAACAACTGTCACTAGAAACTAAACTTACAAAGCTAAGGACAGTGCTAAAAAAAAAAAAAAATCAATAGGCCATAACGTCAACATTTTATCATATAGCTATTATGGAAAGTATCTGGATAAATGCTAGAGTATATACAAGTGTTTTATATTCTGCTAATTTCGTATTTACAAAAAAAAGCCATTGTTTTGGTTTTTTTGTTGTTTTTTTTTTTCGTTTTTATAATCCTGTATGATTACGTTATGAATTGCAGTTTGATGAACAGTTCCCACTTTTTCCAAATGTTTGATCATTATGTTATTAAGCAATTAATTGTGTAATTATTAAAACGATATAAGAATCTACATGCAATATAAATATGCTTACTGCTCAACTTTTTTTCTTTTTTAAAATTCATTTAGGTCTATATTGTGCATGGAATGCCCGTATTTTTTTTAAGCCTGTGTGATTACGTTATGATGTTTCCTTCAATTAATAATATTTATGCTTAAATTTATTTTCTTTTTTGTTGCCTGTTTCGATATTTTATTTTTTCTATAAAAACGTACAGTTGTCAGACTATGGGTAATCCTATTTTTTTAGCTTTAACCATGAAATACTACTGCCATCTGGAGATTTTCATAAGGGGGCGGGGCTTAGCTTCCTGTACCAAGATGGCCGCCACAGTTGCGCGTTTCAGCTTGAGGTAACTACTGATGACGAAGCACTATTTAAGCAGAAGTCCATCTCCGTCCTGCCTTATTTTACGAGTGACCCATTAACCTCCAACGAACCCTCACGTTACAGATGTTGTAGTAAAACAATGAACATTTTGACTTTTCATACAGTGAAAAGTCAAAGCAGTATTAAAAGTTTTGAATGTATGAGTTTTATTTGTAGCAGGTGAGTTGCTTGCAAATCATATTTTTCGAAAATACTAAACATAATCCCACTTTAACATTAACTGTACACACTTTTACTTTTTTATGCAGCTGGGAACATAAAGTTAACTCAAATACTCAAACATCCACTGATCTAAACTGTTTAATACCTGCTGATCCACTAATTCTAAAAATACATGTAAATAATTTGTGTAAAATACAGTTCTTCATCTTTTCATGGTCATCAGATATGACCCATTTGGACGCTCAGAGGCTCCATAGTTACCATGGAAACACTGTCATCTTCTACAACATTGATTCACCACTAAAACCCATGGAGTTGGATCAATGACAGTGGATGGAAATACCTAAGTTATGTTCAGTTAATGATAGATTTGACTGAAAAAGTCCTTTTTTTGTTCACTTTTCTCTGTTTTGATATGATAACCTTTGAATTTATTAAGCTTTTATAAACATCTATGGGAAATTAAACCTAGACAAACACATGGTTTACAGTGGAAAAATGCAAAATACAGAGGATAATATTACAAGAAATGGCAATAAATTATTTAAGAAAGGTCAAAAAGAGTAAAAATCATAAAAGTAGTACCGGATCTTTAAAGGTTAAAACATAAATAACAGTTTTTTATTTAGACTGGATCTGTGGCTCTGATTAAAGATGGAAAATGTAAAAAAAAAAAAAAAAAAAGAGCATTTCGAGCTTCTTCTGTCAACTCCTGAAGTGTTTCTATTGTTAAGTGGAGTCGACTTAGCAGTTATTAATAGAGGAACACCCAGTTAATGAGAGATTTGACTGAAAAAGTCACTTTTTGTTCAGTTTTCTCTGTTTTGATACAATAACCTTTAAATTTACTCTGAGCTTTAAGGAACGTCTTCATGATCAGTGAATCAAATGTGGAAAAATACATGAATAACCTTGAAAAAATAGAAAATACAGAGGATAATATTATCATTAATGGTGATAAATCACTTTAAAAGGGAAAAATTCAATTGAGAACTGCCACAAAAGTAGCTCTGGGTCTTTAAGGGTTAATAAAGAGGAACAAAACTACAGTTGTAATTTCATAAATTGGAAAAAAAAATTAATTCAAATATCGACGTGTATCCACATTATAAAGGATTAAACATTACCATCAAGAACTGTGATAAAGAAGATGAAATATTGACTGAAATTTGCATAAAACCTCATATGAATTGATTCTAAAGGAGGTGAAAATCAATCGGATCATTAAAAGAAAATCCCATCTGTTTCTAGTCTTCATACCATCTAATGTGGCAGCGGTCTTTGTCCTCTTCAACCTTCACAAACGCTGCCATTTTAAGCCTGGAAACGCTGAAAACCCCAGCTGGTGCCGGTCCGACCTGGTTTCACGGCTCTTCTCTCTGGTTCTGACCCTCCGTTTACGTCTCTGGTTGGAAAAGTCCCATAATTGAATGAAAGCGAGGGAGTGCCCGTGCTTTTAGCGGCTCCGTCGGCTGATTGAAAGCAGCTCCGAGCGAGGACGAGGTGACATCACAACGGGAGAATGGGGACGTTTGGCGAAGAAAGCCACAGGAAGTGTTTATTCTTTCCGTTTTTGTTGGCGGAAAGAAGCTGCAAATCTCTTCATGGCGTCACATGATCATTATTTGTGGCTCATTATGAAGGTGTCAGAACTTTATTCCCATGTTTGTTGACTTTCATAATTACGTCCCTGGAGGATACGGCTTATTCTGGGTTGGCTTTAAAGACTATTTTGATCTACAACCCTCCTCTGCCGTGTCCTCATCTGGGTGTTCAGAGCTGGATGTTTGCTGACGTTAGCGAAGTCGCTTACAAAGAGATTCGCTGTTTTACTGAAATCCAGGATGAACTGGATTCTATGTAGAGCAGGAGGCCACATTTAGTCTAGTATGATCAGAAGGGGGTCGGACCAATAGAATAATAACAGAATAATCTATAAATAATGCCAACTCTAAACTTTTCTGTAGGAAAATGACATCATGGAAACGTTTACGTCTACAAACGATGTGACTAACATGAACAACCATGAAAAAAGTGACATTTATTAAGGAAAATAAGTGTGATTTTAACAATATGATGCCTCCGTTTTAACAGTTTAAACATTAAAAATCTTGAAAAACAATAAAGTTAAAGGTGTAAAAATACTTTTGTGCAGTACTTTTGCTCTACATCAATATTTAAACCATTAAATTAAACATATTTTGCACATGTAGATCCTCCTTTTCAGTTTAACATGGTTATAAATTTGTATCAGTATTTTTAAATGTTAAAGAATTAATGAATGAATGAATGAATTAATTAAATTTTGGCTCCAGAAAATGTTTTTTTTTTAGAGCAGAGACATGGAACTCATTTTAGTTCAGGTGCTACATTTCGTCCAGTATGATCTGAAGTGGGTCAGACCAGTAAAATAATAACAGAATAACCTATAAATAATGTCAACTCTAAACTTTTGTGTATGTTTTTACAGTAAAAACAAGAAAATTACATCATCGAAACATTTACATATAAAAAAATGACATTTATTAAGGAAAATAAGTGTGATTTTTAACAATATGATGCCTCCGTTTTAACAGTTTATGCATGAAAAGTCTGGAAAACAATAAAGTTAAAGTTGCAAAAATACTTTTGTGCAGTACTTTTGCTCTACATCAATATTTAAACCATTAAATTAAACATATTTTGCACATGTAGATCCTCCTTTTCAGTTTAACATGGTTATAAATTTATAACAGTATTTTTAAATGTTAGACTTTTCTTTTTTCTTTTTTTTTTTTTTTTTTTTGGTTTCAGAAAATGTTTTTTTGAGCAGAAATGTGGAACTCATTTTAGTTCAGGGGTCATATTTAGTCCAGTATGATCTGAAGTGGGTCAGACCAGTAAAATAATAATAGAAATAATCTATAAATAATGTCAGCTCTAAACTTTTCTTTATGTTTTTACAGTGAAAAAAGAAAAATTATATCATGGAAACGTTTACATCTACAAGGTATCCTTTAAAAACAATGTGACTAACATGAACAATCAGGAAAAAAATGATATTTAGTTAAAACATTAAATAAATAAGTGTGATTTTAACAATATTCTGCCTCGGTTGATTATTTACACGTGTCTTAGAACTTACAGATCACAGTGGATCTACAAACACATAAAACATTTAAGAACAGACAGAATATTAGTCAGACTTCATTTCTCTTCAGGTTCATATTTTTTTGTGAAAGGATAGTTTGTAAATGTTAACATTTTCATTTTTCATTTCAACCCTGCAAAAATATTAAAGATAAAGGTGGACAAATACCACTTAAACCATTAAATTAAACACATTTTGAACATGCAGATCCTGCTTTGACATTTTAACATGGTTGTAAGTTTGTATCAGTATTTTTAACCCCTTGACTCTTGAATTTATTTCCAATTATGGGAAAAAATATTCACTTGTGTTTTTTTCTTTAGAGTAGATAGTATTTTGGTTGCATTTTGGAGCTGGGGGGGGTTTGATGTGAATTTGCAACAACCAGCATTAAGGGGTTAAAGGTTAAAGACATTTAAACACACACAGTAATTTCTTTTATTTATTTCTTTTTAATTAATTCTCTCCAAAAATGACTCTAGTTACTAAAGTTTGCCGACCCATGTCCCAGAGCTGACGTCTCCAACTCATTTTAGATCAGGCGCCACATTTAGACCAGGATGATTTGACCAATAAAATTAGAGAATAATCTAAATAATGTCAACTTCAAACTTCTCTGTATGTTTTACAGTGAAAAAAGTACAATTACATGATGGAAACATTTACTTCTACAAACTATTAATACATTACAAAGGAAGTAACATGAATTAAACTTCACTTCTGTCGTCCAAGTGGTGAAACTCTCCAGAAAATCAACCAAACGTACATGTTATAAAATACAGGAAACCCACAGGACAGACTCCATCCTGAATTTATTCACATTGCAAAGTATTTTCTGTATTACATGTACACAAGTCAGACGTTTGAGGTTAAAAACGGCTTCTATAAACCAAAGCAGTCGTTTTTAGTGTGACCTCCCTTTGCACTTCAACTGTCTTTACCTTTTTTTTTTTTTTTTTTTTTTTGAGATTTATGACATTAATTTCCTGATATTTTATACCGGGTTTCATTCAACACACGTCAGATGTTTCTAGTGGTTTGTGCTGCTTCCTGTCATGAGGTCAGAGGTCACAGTAAATAGTGACTTGAACCTTTGTAACCCTTTTAGTTCAGTTTTTTGTGCGTCTTTCAAGGCTGCGCATGTGTTTTGTGTATTTTCTTGTTGTAGCTGCAGAAAAGAAAACCAGAAATAAACATGTAAGATCACTTCAGCCCTGAAAAAAGTAAAAAAAAATAAAGGTGGAGGTGCACAGAACTGTGGCTCTACTTCAGTATTTTAACATTTATTTCTGCACGTTTTGCACTCGAACATGCTGATCCTCCACTCTGACCTTATTTAACGGGGCTGTGTATTGGTATTAAACACTAAACACTCCTTTTCTATCCGTGTTTTCACATCTTCTCAGTAACTCGGGCTCACATTTCCACTCCTCAGGTCTGCAGCTTTGCTCTAAACACCTTCCCTATGTTTCCCTTTAGATGTTTGAAATGTGGCCAAGAGTAAATCAGCAGCATCTCCCTGTTCCACCCACGGGAGAACAAACACCCTTTATTTTCATTAATTGGACCCTCTTTATGGGGTCGATTTTTCCAACGAGTTAAGACGATACATTTCCCACTTACTCTCGACTGAAGCGTCTTTGTGGTTTGGAGGCTGCGAGTGTGTGCTGTGGCCTGAGAAACGCTCAAACACTGACTGTAAATGTCGACGATGGACAGTTTATTGTAGTTTTGTCTTATTTAACCCTTTAAGTCCTGAGCCTATTTTGGCCATTTTTTTTTACATACTTTAGTTTTTTTTTTTTCTCTATAAACCACATTTTTAAAAAAGGTTAACCCTTTGATGCATGAATTACGAGAACTTTCATCATGATTTTTTTCCTGACGGTTTTTATTCCTCTTTAGGCATGAAAATAACAGTGAGACTGAATTTTTTTGAATCAACCTGTTTTTCTGGAGTGATTTGATCATGCCAACGTGATCACCGGCCCCACAGGGTTAGCATTAATGTTTTTATTGCCTCCGCCAAGGAGGTTATGTTTTTATCAGCGTTGGTTTGTCTGTTACCAAGATAACTCAAAAAGTTATGGACGGATTTTCATGAAATTTTCAGATTGTCAGAATTGGGCTATCCTACAGATGATTAGATTTTGGTGCTGATGTGGATCACCGTCTGAATCCAGGAATTTTTTTAAAGGTTTCTTTATCGTTGGGAAATAGGGCATGAGGTCACCGGTACATTCAGCGCCATCTAGTGGATGAAAGTACAAACACTGCTCGTGCTTCTCTAGTTTTTAGTTTTTATTGAAAAAGGTAACAAAATATCTCTAACATCACCGTTTATACATCAGTTATCTATTAGAGCCTTTTCCATATATCCTGTTTTATATATAGAGAGTAAAAAAAAAAAAAAAAAAAGATCATATAAACCGGGTGCTTACAGTTTTGGGATTTCTCACTTAAAGAGCCCAGATGTACTGTAGCACTAGGATTGTTTTTAAGTATTACACATGTTTATGCAGAAAAACATAAAACAAAAAAATAAATAGAGGGAGATTATAAAGAAGAGGATCTTTTTAGAGGAGTGATTCAAACTCTAGGAGGCTACAGGATAAAACTTAAACTGAGGGAGAAGTGCAATAGTGACTGCCCCATAAGTGCAATATTCCTTTCAGAGTTTTATTTGCAGGTTGTTTTTATTATTATATACATGAGTTGTTTTTAAAATCTATTCTGTATTTTTGTTTCGTGCTGTGCATTTGACATTCCGTTCGGTGATGGCATTTGTGAGGTTTTTGCTGAATGACAATAAATCTGAGTCTGAGTCTCGACTTGATCCGTTTGTCCCAAATATGATTAAATATGTCCCTCTGGAGTCTGATAAAGTCAGTTTGTCCATTTCCAATACAGTGGTACCTCTACTTACGAACGACTCTACCTCCGGAATTTCCAGGTTACGAAAGTCCTTTATGGTAAAATATTGACTCTAGTAACGAAAGAAATTTCAAGTTACAAAAGGCGCAATTATTCCATGCTTTACGGTAAAGTACACTTCCACTCGGCGCTCAGGATATGAACGGCGTAA
>JAQQZY010000019.1:1296297-1306302 GCA_030068375.1 Ostorhinchus rueppellii | reverse complement strand
TCCCCCTTTTTAGGGTCGAAAAACAGGTGACCATTTGAATTTTGTCTGAAGCCGACGCGCTCCAGCCGGGCTCCAACTGAGGCATTACTAAGCTGCGATAAAGGTCGGACCAAATGATCAGCCATTTTGTTTACACTGACGTCACTCCGGAATAAAAGCGAAGTATTCCCGTCTCAGAAGTGCTGTGGAAAAGGGGTTATAGAGAAAATGTCATTTGAGAACTGCTACAGAAGTGTTACTGGGTTAAAACTCTCTGCGGTACTGTTTTTTTTTTCTTCTTCCATCAATCCCATTTATCCGAAGCTGAGCAGGGAGATGGACTTCTTTTTCATGAGTCATATGGGAGGAGAGCAGAATCTTGTCCGATTAAAAATGCAACAGGCTAGAGGCAGAGAACAACCACGATGGTTCTGAAGAAATTTTAATCTGTTCAAAATTCTGTCTCTGATATGAAATTTCCACTTACTTGCAGTGAGTTCATCAGTTCCCCTTCACTGCTCCCTGAGCTCCAAGGAGGTAATGGCCACACATCATATCGATGTTTTCAACAGACACTATGAAAACCATCAAGGAAATAAAAGAGGAGAAAAGTTGGGAATATACACTTGAGTTTTTATAGATTCAAGTCGAGTTGGGTCACAGCGAAAAGGTTGCATTTCTAAATTCTCTCAAGGTGATTCAGTCGAGGAGTTCTAGTGCAGTTTGGCCTTGAAGCAACAAAAACAAAAACATGACAAAAACACACGAGTTTCCAGCCAAGAGGTTATGTGGTTGAACCTGTGCTGAAATGTAATGTCACCTCATCTTAAAAACATGTGGTAGAGGGTCTACCTCAGACTGTATTACACAAATCAACAATACATGGAAGATCCTGCTGATGTTTTTCAGCTGTCATGCCCTTGAGTAACGCGTTTGTCGCCTTTGAATAACATGAAATTCTACATTATGGCAGAATAAATTAGGCAGAACCCGAGCAAACCCACGATCGTCTGGCTCAACACACCAAGAAGTCAGTAACTTCCAGGTCAGAGTCCTGCACAGGTTCGGGTTCCAGTGGGTGAACCGCACATTTGAATGAAGTGGGTGAAACATTTAGTGCTGTGTCGGATATGGGTTCAGGTCGGGTCGGATGCAGGAGAGCGGTCTAATTTGCGGTTTACATTAGGCTACAAAACGTCATTTGCCAACAAACTCTGTGTTAAGCAACGTTTTCATTTGGCTCCGCCTTCAACTGCAGTTGCACATGTCGCTGTGGTTCGATTGTCATAGCAATAAACGTTTGTATTTACTTTTTTTTTTAAATATCTGACTGATTTTCATTCTGGTTCGGGTCAGATATCAGGTTTATTTATAGTGGGTCGGTTCAGGTGCAGAATTTTATTTTAATTCTGTCAGAAAACGGGTCGGATGCAGGTTTAAATATGACGGGGACGGGCCGTTGCAGTTTGTTAAAATTAGAACTGTGCAGACTCTGATCCAGGTCAAACCAAATTGGACATCAAAAATGTCAATATGAAACCCGACATTTGGTCCATTTGCTTATTTCCAATTTTTAATTGTGCAGACAGTCGAAAGAATGAAAAACAACTGTTTGTTTTTATTTATTTATTTATTTATTTATAGATTTGTACACAAATAATGCAATAATTAGTGATTTTTTTTTTCATTTTCAGATTTTGGATTCTCATTTGAACATGAAAAGAATGAATAATGCACAAATGGACATGTGTTATGTGTTTTATTTTTCATTTTCAGATCATTATTTTATTTTGTGGAGTTCCAACACTAACTGAACTGACTTGGGTCATACACAAAAGGAAGCTAAAAAGTCCTTAAAATACCCTTGGACATAGAAAAACCTCTGATTGTAAAGCAAAATCCTGGACATTAACGTGAAGCGAAGTTTATTTGTACGGCACCTTTCACAGACAAAGGAGCTCACACAGTGCTTCACAAATGTTCAGTAAAATACAAACATAAATACATATATTTTTTCCTTTTCTGTCTGTACATGTGACACATCCTACACTTGATGGGCCTTTTTTTTTTTGCCGTTTCATCTGTTCTGTGTGATCTCCTCAATACTTTACAACTTTAGGATTACAGGAGCCAAAGAAGAGATGGTGAATGTTCAAATCATGGTCAAATCAGGCCTGTGTTGACTGTGTCCATCATTCCTCATCCAAACCTGCTCCCTCCTTTCGGTTTTTCTCTCCGTAAAGTGTTGCTGTCAGCTCCATTTTGTTCGTTTCTACTTCCTGTAATCCAAACCCATATTTAATTGGGATTGTCTGTCACAATAATCCAACTGCCAAACCCTTGATGGTGTCAGTTCTTGGTTGTAGACCAGCAAAATGTTGCCGCTCTTGAACAGTTTTCCTGGCCAAGACCTGGTTCTTTGGCAAATAAGTCAGGGAACGGGTTTGGATTTCAGCCTTGGGTCTGAACCAGCCTTCAAGCAGCCATGGTGGAGCTTCAGGGCATTTCAGGGGCTCAAACCACTAATGAGTTTAGGGATTATAAACTGTGCCCGTGTGGAGATACAGGTCCTGGCATCTGTCACACACATCACATGACTTGTGACGGTTTGAGTTTGGAGCTTTTATTTGTTGTTATTTGGTTTTTTTTTTTTTGTTTTTTTAAGGGGTTCCAGCCAGGCCTCTGTCCTGATATTTAAGATAAGTCGGTTTGTCAGTCTTTTATATGCTTGGGCTTTTGTTATTCTTTTGGTTAGTTAGTTTTTTGGTTTGTTTGTTACTCCTCAAAACTACACAAAGGATACAAGTTTAACCCTTTCATGCAGAGTTGTCACTACAGTGGACAGATATTCAAAGCCATTTTCTTGTATATTCATGGATTTTGCTGTTTTCCTTTTATAACGACCAACACTCATCCCATACACTACAATTCATCCCATTACTGTGACTTTCCTGTTCCTGATGAATCTGATCTGCAGTAACATATGTGTAAGTCAGTTCCTAATTTTTATTAGACTGTAATTAACTTTTTTTTTTTTTTTTTAACAAAGTGTTGTATTTTAAATATTGAACTGAGGTGAGTAATAACTAGTCAGTGTTTCCCAAAGGAATCTGTTTGTGGTGGTGAGGTCATGGAGGGTGCTACCAAGAAAAGCGCATAAGTTTTAACACTTGAACACCTTCGTTGCTTACAGTTGCATTATTACTAACGAGCAGAACCGCACTACTTACAGCTCCAGCTAAGCAGCAGCAGCTAAACAAGTGTGACGTGGCTAGCCTGTTGGCTAACGTTAACGCGGCTAACAGAGCGAGTTAATGTCTGTGCACATGTTGAGTTTCCAGCTACATTAACAGAGACAGGCTGATAGAACATGATGAGTTATAGCTGTTTGGACCACTGTTTTACTGACCTTGGTCTTTCACACCGGTCTTCTTCTTCTTCTTCTTCTGGCAGATGAGGTGTGTAAAATGTGTCTTTTTTGGTTTATTGGCGGAGTGATGATTTATTCTGCCACCTGCTGCACTGGAATTGTAATGACTAGCTACATTACAGTGCTTTTATGAACGAGGTCGAGCCAAAAGCGGAAAAAAATATTTGTGGCAGAAATTATTTGTGGCGGGCCACCATGAATAAATGAATGTATGGGAAACGCTGTGTAGTGTTACAGTATGTTAAAATGTGAGAAAACATCAGATATATTAAAAATGTTTTTGTTTCATAGTTTTCACACAGGATGTCAGTAAATGCATGTTAGTTAGCTTCAAAAATGAAACGCATAGTGTCCAGCTGTGCGGATATTTTTATAACTCCATGAAAAATAGGTTCAATTTTTTTTCAATCACATTGGTTTTTTTCCTGCCAATAGAGGAATAAAAAAAAACTAAAAAAAAAAAAAATGTTGATTGAGGTACATATAATTCATGCATGAAAGGGTTAACTTAAACACCCTGCACATTAACCCTTTCATGCATGAATTTTGAGAATCTTAATTGAAATCTTTGTTCATGAACCTATTTTTCATGGAGTTACAAAAATGTTGACTCAGCTGGACACCGTATGTTAAACTTTAAAGCAAGGAAATATGTATTTAAAACCATCATCAGAAAGAGATCAACTGTGTAAAAGTTGTGAAATAAAAACATTAATGCAGATAATTTTATGTTTTGTCACATTTTAACATACTCTAATACTAGTTATTACTCATTTCATGAAGAGTATATGTAAAAAAAAAAAAAAAAAAAAAAATTGTTTAAGCAAACTGTTAATTACAGTCTTGTAAGAATAAGCAGTTGATTTACACTCAAACATGTTAGTGTAGATCAGGTTTATGAAGAATAGCACAGTTACAGTAATAGTATGAAATGAAACTCATTAATATACGATAGAACAGCTGTAGAAGAGTGTCCACTGTAGTGACCACTGCACATGAAAGGGTTAGATGACCGCAAAAGAAATCACACATTGAAAACCAAGTCAAATTCAAAATCATATAATATACATTTTAACTGGAACACACAAATTTATAATATATAAATTCCCCCCAAAGTCAAAACTCAAAAAAATCAGCTCAGTTCCTTTAACTAAAAAAATCCACTCCGGGTTTTTCTTTCGATGTTTATATTGCTTCACCAGTAATATTTCTGGATCTTAGATGTTAGTTGTTCTGTCTTTCACCGGTGTATTTCATAATATTCCATCTCACCTGGCAGCGTTTTCGTGCAGCGTGTGGGATGACAGACCTGTGCTTAGCTTGGCGTTTGTATCTGAGGTGTCAATGAGAGCAAAAGGAGAAGAAAGCAGCTAAATCGCTCAACCTTGTCACTGGAGATTTGGAGGCTGAATAGATGTGAGCTCCAGTCAGATCCAGCCTGACATTAACCTTCCCTGCTGTCCCCGCTCCGCCTCAGAGGTCCGTCCATGATGGATGACCTCTCCGCCTCACACCATACACCTGCCTCTCCCTGCCCCCGCCCATTAAGAACATATCCTTATAAACGGATTAGGAGGCCTGTAATGGAAACCGCAGGAACGGGCTCCCATAATCTCCTGTTTGATACCTTTGCTCTGATCAATCTTTGTTTTGGTGCCTCGGAGGTGGTCGTAAAATGTCATTGGCTGGAGGTTTGAGTGGAGGGGTGGAGGTGTCATGTAGGCGTGAGTGCCATCGGAGGTACTCAGTGTCAGATGTTGGATTCATTTGTCTAACTTGTTCGGCGCAGATTCATATTGTGCGGTGGCTCAGGGTGTCGAGAGGAGTCATTAGTTATTATCTGTGAAGGGTGTTGCATCTGTGATTTATTCGGTGCTGTGGCAGAGATTGTGCTGCTGCATTATACCTTCATTACAGCTTCAAGTGTGACCCAAATTTCCTCTGCCCCCCAAACTGACCCTCTTCTGTTTCTTCTCGTTGCCCTTTTTCCCTGGCGGTGTCTGAGTCCAGATGGAAAGCACAGTGTTCGACATTATCGTGGATTATTGGCCTCGGATGCTGTTCCAGACCAAAACTGAATAAGACCAAGGACAGAAGATTAAAGGGGAACTGGAGTCAAATGAGGGGGGGTAGAACACATTCCAGCAAAATGGATGGATTTGACGACAAGATAATGTGCATTTTTTTGTTGTTACGAAATCAGTCTTTGATTTATTCATTGAATCAATCAAAAAAATTAAACTGGCTACGTTCAGACTGCAGCCAAATGTGGCTCAAATCTGACTTTTATGCTACTGTTTGGCCTGTATCTGACCTGTTAAAGACAGTCTGAACAGCACAAATCCCATTTTTTTAAATCTGATCCAGGCCACTTTCATATGTGGTCCTAAATCCGATACATGCACTGTATGTGGTCCCTGAACTAAAATGAGTTTGATGTCCCTGCTTGACAGGGGTTGGGGGTTTAATGGCCCTTTTCTACTGGACGTTTTTGTAACGGCTCTACACGACATGGTTCAACTCTACCCCAATATGGCCCTTTTCCACTGGGGGTTGGACCTGGGACCTGTGATGATTTTTCATACCTGTTTCAGAGGTGGATCTAGTCGTGCTGAGCCGGCACTAAAACGTGAACGGTGCTGTCCATGGATTGGTCAGAGGAAATGTTGTCACACGTGCGACAAAGCTCGGAGATCTTAAATAATCACCTCCCAAACAGACCTGCCGCCTGTCTAGGTGTTTTCAGTGACAATAAACCACATCGCAAACTACAGCAGCAGTACCGCCTCCATCATTGTTGTTTACTTTACTGACCGCAGCGTAACACTATTAGTCGCCTGAAAACGACAGCACGGCAATGTCCACTCCGCCAACTCCACCCACTTCACCTAGTCGCGACTAGTAACGGCTGGCAGTGGAAACACAACCGTGCCAGTCCGACATGTAGGTAGAGTCGTGTCGAGCCGAAGCGTGCCGAGTAGAGTGATGTAGGGTTCGCAGTGGAAAAGCGCCATAAGTCTGGGCTGAACTCTGTGGTTCCTTAGACCACACCACATCCAGAACCAGCATTTGTCTTGGCCTGACAGAACCACATAGGTCAGGATAACTGTGGAAAACATTTGTTCAGTCTTCATTACTGAGAAACAAACTACCCACTGTCGTATTGTTTCCAATGAAATGTCTGTCAAAGTTAATTTCGATGTTTGTGTTGTTTTAATTGTGCATTTTCCACACTTAGGCCCAATCCGAATTCACCCCTTAGCCCTACCTCTTGAAACAGAGCTGCAAGGGGTAGGGGTTGAAACATTCTCCTACGAAATGGAACAACACTTCGCAACCTGTTACGTCATCAGCGGTCATCAACAGTACTATAAACGGATACAAAAACCTTGTTTCTGAAAGTATTCCAACATGCCATCAGCAGCTGTAACTGTCTCTGTTCCATGGGCTTTTTTCATCTTTTTACAGCTAACAACTATAAACCACAGAAACACGATCTATAACACACTGAAATCTGAATAAAATAATATGACGCTTACCACTATTCCATAACATTAAACCACTACCAAACCTCTTAGGCAGATGAAGTAAAACAGCAAAGGTCAAAGGTAAATGCTGCTATGGATGACATTTGGCCCATAGAGGGCACTGTGATTCATTCCTTGACTGTTACAACAAAGTTATAATCTTAATCTTCGACCATTTGTCACAGTTGTATCAGAGTTGTGGAAGAAAAATGTCTGTCCTAAAACTGCCACATTAATGATCTTTCATGGCATCATTTTGTGACACATATACAGTCGGTACATATCCTGTTATCAGCTGACAGCAGCAGCTCCTCTCAATGCACATTCATACTTATCTTGTCAACTTCACTTCACCTCCCATTCCAGTTCAGGTAAAAATAACCTGCGATGTCAAGCTCACGAGGATTTTTTTCCAGGGGATGACGGAAAGTAAGCAGGTGTGAGTCAACAAATCATTTCAGATTAGCATCTGAAGTCAACATATTTTTATTTATTTTGCTAATGATGCAGTTTTGTGTCAACCAATAAAATAATAATAATAATAATAATAATAATAATATATAAATAATGTCGACTCTAAACGTTTTACTTTTTTCACTGTAAAACAAAAAAATTACATTCTGAAAAATTTACATCTACAAACTATCCTTTCAAACAATGTGAATAACATGAACAAGCGGGAAAAAAGTTTAATTTTAACACTATTATGCTTTAGTTTATCATTTCCACATGTACATTGTAACTTACAGATACAAAAAACATTTTGTAAGAGGTGAGATATTATGAAAATTGCACTGACTTCTCTTAATACATTTCCGGTTGTTCATATTTGTTCAGGTTCAGATTTTTTTTTGCGAAATTACACTTAGTTTTAGTGTAAATACATGAAGACATTTACAAAGAGAAAAAATTGCAGTTGTGAGTATTTATAGGTTATTATGAGATCAAATTGGTCTGAATGTGGAACCTGAACTAAAATGATAAACATCTTCAGTGTAATTTATGTATTTCACACATTCATCTCAGGGGCCGGACTGGACCCTTTGGCGGGCCGGATTTGGCCCCTGGGCCGCATGTTTGACACCTGTGATATAGAAGGCATCAAAACTCATGTATCAAATATGATACATTCAGTGTTACGGGGTTAAATGTATGTGAAGTCTAAGGACAGGAGGGAGTATTTAAAACTTTATGTCCAGTTATTCAAGAATGAGAATGGGATTAAATTAGTTTTTTCTTCTTCCTACTCCTTTTCAAGTATAAATGAATATTTTTAGAATTTTGAAGTTGCGTGTATTCTGTAAATGCTCAAAATAAACAAATACATTCTTGAAAATACTGAATGTACGACTAAAAAAGCAATTTCATGGAGCAGCATTCCATAGAAATTCTACAAATAGAATACATGCCCCCCGACACCTAGCCCCCCCTTATTTATTTATACAATGGTTTTATAAATGTTCCACTAGAAAGAACCAGAAAAGTGACTGTATTGTGATGTTAGACACTGTTTAGAGGTAGATCTGGTGACTCTGAGACAAACTGTCCTTTTAAATCAAACCCATTCTAGCATTAATTGTCAGAATTTCACATTTTGGCCTAAAACTGTATCTGAGAAACTGCAACCAACTAGGAGTTTGGATTAAATTTTTCTTTATTTATGACTCAAATTTGGTAAAGTTTAATGACTTTTCTTCTGGAAGCATTTTACTTGTAGACCAGTGTGATCTTTGTATATGTCACATGTTATGTGTTGTCTGCTAATGATGTATGTGTAAATTTGTGTATGTCTCTTTGTGCAAATAATAAAAATAAAGCAAATTCCACACACAGACCATTTTAGGATGCAGAAATCCTATCTACACAGTTGTACTCAGCAGAAGTACTCGGCTACTGTGTACAAACACTATCTGACATATCCATCTGTAGTTTTTTGGTTCCTTCACTGTCCTTAACCAGTCCCTTGTCCTTGTGTTTCAAGGTGAGTCCTGAAATGACCAGCAGCAGTGGGACCCCCCCCCCCCCCATCCAGACCAGCTCTGCCTCCATCCCACAGCGATGGTGACCTGGCAAATGAACGGGACGACCTCTACATGTAAAGCATCTACACAGCAGAGGTAAAGTGTTCCTACGCACGAGTCATGTTAAATATAAGTCGTAGTTAAAACAGCAGCTGAAAGGTCAGTGAGAGTAGCATCAGTATAAAGATATGAATACAGACACAAACCACATATTTCTTTTAATGGAACAGACTTGTCAGATGGGAGGACAGTCCTTTTTTTGATGTCATACTTGAGAGAAGGATGTGTGCGGCTCCCAGACTGGATATTAAAATTCCCTGAATGTCTGAGCCTGAAACGGTTATTATACAAAGGATTTCATTTTAGATTGAATCTTTTAGTTCAATTGCTTTCTTTCATTTGGAGTTTGCAGGTGCACACAGTGATTATAAAGCTGAAGTCAAATTGCAGGTATATTTAGTTTCTGCGCCTTTCCTCGCCACCCAGTGGGGACCCTCCAACCCTCTTTCCATCTCCTCTATTTTCCAAGCCCCCCCACATGGAGATGAATCATCACTTCATAGTGTGGATTATCTGTGAGTCGCCCCTCATCCTAATATCACACCTTCGTAGAGGGAGGGCTCAGCTCTCTGAAGTCATTGTTAGAAGGAGCACAGCACGTTTTCTTGAACAAAAGGAATCGTTTTTTTCTTGGACAAAAAGTCAAATCAAGTTGAAGGATTTGAGTTTTTCTGAAGGAACCCAGAATGAGAATATGTGGTTCATACGTGGTGCCGAGACTACAGAAGAGAAGGAATACGCTCCATGTTTCTGTTTCATATTTGTATTGATGTGTGTACAAGAGGAACAAAGGCACGTACATATACCAGAGCACACTGACGTCAACAACAACCATGTTTGTATTCACCATCAGATTTCGATTGGCATGTTTTTAAGAACAAATAGCAATGAAACTCCACAAACAATACAAAATCTATCTATCTATCTATCTGTCTGTCTGTCTGTCTGTCTGTCTGTCTGTCTGTCTGTCTGTCTGTCTGTCTGTCTA
>JAQQZY010000019.1:1199041-1209304 GCA_030068375.1 Ostorhinchus rueppellii | reverse complement strand
GGACACACTAAATATGGACATTTATGGGGATTATTTGTCAACAAGGACTATTTTGTTATTCACATTGGTCATTTTATGTATGAATAACATTGAAATTGTTCGTCTGAAACAAGTTTTTGATAAACTATGAAGTTATTTATGTTTTCATGACAGGTGCTCTAATACATTTGTTAAACACCGTATATATATTTGAGTTTGTTGGAGACTGACTACTTCCTTGCAGTATATGTATTTATTTATTTCATTTTCTTGCCTCCTGAGTTAGTTTTTCTGCACTTTTATTGGCTTTTATGCACAAATGGCAAGTAAAATTTTTGAATCTTGATGAATATTGATATTTATCATGTTATGTAATTTGGATTTTGCTGCCAAGGACAACATTCATAATAAAAGCTGAAAGCTGAAGAAAGAATATTCAATGAAAAAAGTCAAGAATATGCAATCGGGAAGCATTTCCATCCTCTCAGAGTACTGGCAGAGGAACAAGAATGTACTTATGCACAGGAAAATAAGAAAAAAATATAAAAATATCCAATTTAAATCATGTCTACAGCTATTTGAAAGTAGATTTTAAGTGTATTTGTCGAATGTGTTTTTAGTTTTATGGTGTAAAACAGTCAAATTATTTGCATGAAAATGTGTGGATTACAGAGTTTACGAGGGGCCCTGAATGCACCTTGGATTCTGTGCATGTTTCTTAGTAACAGGACACAAACAGTAAATGTAAATGAACAGCATGACTTCTCTGGAATAAACATTCATGTGTCAGGGTGACATGTGCAAATCGACAACATGTGATACTTGAACTTCCTTCCGTCACACCTACTCCTATTGTGTGAAAATGATCTTGTGTTTGTTAAATTGCTCAGCTCTTAAACTACAAACCCTGACAATCACCTCATTACTGATAAAAACAAACCAGTCCACTCCTTTTCTATTGTATTTAGACACTACGACCTCCCTGCTGGTTAATTATACACTGTAAGAGCTGCAGCCCTTTACATAAACATATTTCTATACAGTAAACACAGTAAATTAAACTTTAACCACTGAAGTTACACATGAATCATCTGCTCAGTTACACAACTATGCTTTTCTAATTCCAGCGCTGTTTCACCTCTGACATTTTGTTCTGTTAGACTGAAAGAGTTTATACTTTAAAAGCAGAACAAGTTTTCTACAAGTTTACCACCTCCTTGAACTGAACTCAGAGCTTTAATTATCTCCAAATCATCTATTGTTTGCAGTTGTATATTTAATTAACATAATAAACTCTCAACTCTCCATTGTAAACAGAGAATCTACACGAATGAGTTGGAAAAAGGCCAAACGCAAAGGAAACTATAACGAGACGATAAAACTGTCATTGCTGTTTATGTGTGTGTGTGTGTGTGTGTGTGTGTGTGTGTGTGTGTACAATATTTACAGTCGCTGTCAGATTAATCTCTTATATCTCCATGATGTCGGCTTTTCAGCACTGACAAACACAGCCATAAATCTGACTTAAGGGTGGGCTCGGTGAGATGTTTTCATACTCTTTCTATTTGTCGAAAGTAAAAAATAACTGTTATTTACATATCGGCATATCGACATGAATCATTTATACTGAATCACTGACAGATAAAGACAGATACTCAGCTATTTTTAACATTTCAACAGCCTTAGGAAGAAAATGGGCTAAATATTTAAAGCAAGAGCAGACGTACCAAGGATATTAAAAAAAGAAATAAATAAACAAGTGGTGCCAGGCACAACAAACCCCGCCCCTCGTATGTATTGTGGCTTATTTTGGCATCAATCCAGCTGATGTCATCATATCAACTGTCTATGTGCCAAGTTTGAAGTAAATTTAAACAAATTTGATGTTTTTATAGAGATTTGAAATTTCACCCATTTTAAGTAAATGGGGAAAAAAGATTGAAAAAATTTATTAAAAATTTTGAACTTTTACCAATCTTTCCCAAAATGTAATGACAATTATTCTGGGTCACTGGCATTCTATAAACCTAATTTGGTATAAATTAGACCAATACAGTGGCTGCTACAGTGTTAACGAAAAGAAAGAAAAAAAAAAAGATGGGGGGGGGGGGGTCAAAAATTTTGAACATTTACCTGTCTTTCCCAAAATGTAATGACATCTATTCTGGGTCACTGGCATGCTATAAACCTAATTTGGAATGAATTCAACCAATACTTTTGCTGCTACAGTGTTAACAAAAACAAAAAAAAAGATTGAATTTTTTTTTTTTAATTTTGAACTTTTACCAATCTTTCCCAAAATGTAACGACATCTATTCTGGGTCACTGGTAATCTATAAACCCAATTTGGTATAAATTCAACCAACAGTTTTGCTGCTACAGTGTTAACAAAAGAAAGAAAAAAGATTGGGCGGAAAAAAATACAAAAATTTGAACTTTTATCTATCTTTCCCAAAATATAATGACATCTATTCTGGGTCACTGGTAACCTATAAACCCAATTTGGTATAAATTCAACCAATATTTTTGCTGCTACAATGTTAACAAAAAGAAAGTAAAACAAAGATTGGGGGGGAAAAAAATAAACATTTTTGAACATTTACCTATCTTTCCAAAAATATAATGACATCTATTCTGGGCTACTGGCATTCTATAAACCTAATTTGGTATAAATTCAACCAATATTTTTGGTGCTACAGTGTTAACAAAAACAAAAAAAAGATTGAATTTTTTTTTTTTTTAATTTTGAACTTTTACCCATCTTTCCCAAAATATAATGACATCTATTCTGGGTCACTGGTAACCTATAAACCCAATTTGGTATGAATTCAACCAATATTTTTGCTGCTACAGTGTTAACAAACAAACCCAACCAAAAACAATAGTCCTTGCCTCTCCTTTGGGGGGCGGGGTAATAGGTAAAGTAATAAATATCCTCCTTCTCTCTCTCACTGACTGCACTCTGCCGCTCCACCCACTTCCAACCCTTCCCCTCAGCCAATGCAGGTCTCTATTGTAATTTCAGACGCCATAAGAATCAATTACAAAAATAATCAAAAGCTGCAGTTACTGTTACATGATGGCAGCAGTGGGACACCTTATACTGGGTGGAGCTGGAACCTTATACTGGGTGGAGCTGGAAGAATACATTTAGTAAACACTGAATGTACTTTTACGATGTTGTTATTTCTACATGGAGTGTGTGTAACATTTTATACCATGGATACACATGTTAAACTAACTCCAGTTTCTATGGTAGTGTCATATTTTTCCTCTCAGTGGTCGACAGTTGAGGAAAACCAGCTGAAAACAGGGACCATTTCATTCCAGAACACCGTGCATGGATCAGCTTTATGGGGGTGATGCTCTCCTAAACACACTGTTGTGCAAATTCTGCCATGAAAACAACAACACAAAACAACACAGCAGTGAAACCAATTCATTTCAGCGCCTCAAACATCATCGGGTGGAGTTTGGACAATCAGTGAAATCCACCTGAACAGGACCAGGCGCCTGTTGTGGTCCACTGCTGTAACTGTGGGCGGTGATCACAACTACAGTTTATCTTTATTAAACACCGACATGGCAGGACAATGACAGCACGTCTTTACCGCAGCAGGACGCATTATTCACAGACTATCACACTCAAACATGTCCCGCTTGGAACAATGGACCGTTCACAGACACAGAACCGCCTAAAACGCCTGAAATCCCTTTGGGGAAAATGATGGGATGTGTGTTGAGTTCATCTAAAGGCCCACAGAATCACAGGGAGGAAGGATGGATCACTTAAACGCGATATTGGGGGTGGCCATGGCTCAGGTAGTGGAGTGGGCCGTCCAATAACTGAAGGGTTGGCGGTTCAAATCCCGCTCTTTCCTAGTCAGTCTGTTGTGTCCCTGAGCGAAACACTTCACCCTCCTTGCCTCCAGTGTCACTCACACTGGTGTATGAATGCGTACGAATGTTCGGTGGTGGTGGGAGGGGCTGTTGGCGTGAAATGGCAGCCATGCTTCATGCCACAGTCTGCCCCAGGGCAGCTGTGGCTACAAATGTAGTTTACCACCACCAGAGCGAGAATGTGAGAGCGAATGAATAATGGATCAATAATGTAAAGCGCTTTGGGTGACTTGAAAAGCGCTATAAAAATCTAATCCATTATCATTATTTTCTCTTGTTTCAGGTATTGTAATGGCTTTGTCGTCTGTCCATTCAACAACATAATTATTATCATTATCTGAAGAATGCATCGACATATTGGTAGCTGCTATGAAACAAAAGGATTCCATTTTGGGGGTGATCCAGATCACTGTCTGGATCCAGGAATTTTTTAAAAAGCTTCTTTATCATTCAATTTTGTATTAGATGACGGTGTTTCTATGGTAACTACGGAGCTTCTAAACGTCCAGATGGGTCATATCTGATGACCATGAAAAGACGAAGAACTGTATTTTACACCAGTTATTTCCAAGTATTAATAGGACTAATGCATCATCAGGTATGAAATAGTTTATATCAGTTGATGGTTTTAGTTTCCAGTAGATGTTTGGGCCTTTATGAGTTAATACAAACATGTTTTAGTTTTACTTTTATGGAGCCGTCACTGTGTCTGTCTTTATATCAAGTCTATGGTTAAAAGTGAAAGCATTGATTTGTTTTTATGCACAGGTTTTGGACCAGTGCCACAAATTCGCAATCTCCCGTATCGACTCGAAGCTTCAGCAGGATATGGAGAAAGAAACTGAAGGCTGGCGACATTTATCTGTCAAACGGCTCCTGAGCTGCGAGTTAATTCACGGCGGCAGCTGGACTCTGAATCTGCTTTTATGGAGAGTGTGTTGTTCTGAAGCCCATCCATCAGCGGGCCAGTACAAGCTTTTTATTTAGACGTAATAAAAGCTCATTTCATTTGCACACAGTCAATAATTCCTGTTGCCTGCTAGTTTTATAAAGCTATTTGTCAGCTGGCTGTGTGTCCAAGTGCGTTTGTGAGTTCTCCTGTTCCTCGGCTCATCAGCGTCGAGGACAGGTGACCTTCCTTCGTGGTAGGAAACACACAAACACACAACATCAATCTTCGTTACAAGCAGCAGGAAGTGAACAGCGACGCAACTTTCCACATTTTCCTCTGTTTCCTTCCATTTCGTTGCAAATGAGAACACTTAGGGCTTCGTTTGTCTGCCCCGTCTGTGGATTTTCCCACCGGGGATACATGAGGACTTTATGACAGCCTGAACTGTGAAGAGCTCTTCCTCAGCCAGAAAATGGGAATTAATCCACACACAGTTAAAATAACCCTCGACTCTCGGGAGAATCCTCCGACCCGCTGAGTCTAACGTAATTATGCTCATCTCAGCCCGGCTAACCCACTGAAGCAGCAACGCACAGAAGATCACGCAGACCGTTTACACTAATGCGCCGACGCGTCCCCTCCAAACCGAACGACAGCCGGGTTTGTGTTTACTGTTGAGCTGATATTCTGTGAGCGGTAAATACACCCGACATTATATTCAGAGTCTTTACATAGATACAGCGACAGCTAACGGGTGCTAATTAAAGCCTCAGACAACAGATCCTGAACTCATTGACACTGACCTGATGGATCTGCAGAGGTGGAAAACAGCCACATTCTCTTTATTCTAATACAAGAACAGATATTGTGTTAAAGTCAAACACTGATTCACCGTCTTCACTGCAGTAAAAGTAGAAATAAAAGCTGTTTTACAATAGTCGCTTTTCCATTAGGCTTATGCGCAAAACTTTACCGATATTTACTGAATGTCATTATACTAAGTGCGTCATGATCAGTTTTTCCATCAAATCACAAATGCAACGATTTGTTTATTTATTATTGTGAGATGACACGTGAAGTCATTCTATAAACATGGTGACAAATGTAAATATGGTGTTTATTTACAGATATGTTCATTATATTATATGTTACCCTCTATCTGGAACTAAATTATAAAATTATTCAGTTTCCTGGTGTGTCCTCACATACCGCACCATGTTTCCATTAAAACTCTTCTTCTTCTCTTGTTGTAACGTCCGTCCACATCCAGGTTTTTTTTTATTCATGACTCTACCTGCAAAAAAAGGTCTTTTCTTTGCAGTTTTGTATAATATACCAATTTCGCAACGCCCAAAAAACATGTTTTGCCAGTGAAAAAAACTTTGGCAAAATTAGCTCATTTTTTGTTCATTTTTATGCTTAAGTTATATTTGCTAATTCATTCTATAAACATGGCTACAAATGTAAATTTGGTGTTTATTTACAGATATATTCATTATATTATGTAATACCCTCTATCTGGTACTAAATTATAAAATTATTCCGTTAGGCTTATGCGCAAAACGTTATCGATATTCACTGAACGTCAAAAAAACAGAAGTGCGCAATGTTGTTTTTTCCCTAAAATGACAAATGTGATGATTTGTTTATTTATTATTGCAGGGTTCTCCACAGAAATTGATAGTATCCTGTATAGCATCCTATTTATTTGTTTATTATATACATGGGTTGTTTTTAGTCTGTGTTTTTCAAATCTATTCTGTGTTTTTATTTCGTGCTGTGCATTTGACATTTCGTTCTGTGTCAGCATCTGCGAGGTTTTTACTGAATGACAATAAATCTGAGTCTGATCATTTAAAAAAGAAAACAAAACAGTGTTATAATAATAACAATGATAATACATTTACACCTTTCTAGTCACCTTACGGACAATAAAAAGCATAAAGTAACAGCTTCAAACGTAATTAAATGTAATTATGAATTCCGTTCCGGTGAGATAAAAACAGGTGAAGTTCCGTCCAAAAGCACCGGCTCTGATGTCAGTCTGAGCTGCAGTGGAGTCGACTTCAGCCACTCTGCAGTTCATCAGGTCAGATGAGGTTTTTGATGCTTTGGACGAGGCTCGAACAGAAAACAACAGGGATCAGCGGAGGCGCCGCGTGAGGAAGAAACAATGAAACACTGAGCGGGAGGGTGGGCTTCATTCCCATCGGGGTTATGTTTACCCTCCTCCTGACGCCTCCGACTGCTTTTATTACAGCCCAGACCGACGGCGAAGGAGAGCCACGACAGACCAACAAAGAAAAAACAGAAATAAAACTGGAAATAAGTCTGATTTCAAGTGTCACCTCATGTCAAGAACGGACACAAAACCTCATGTTAAGGTATTCCAGATGAGACTGAGGTAGATTTACTAGTAATAATAATAATAATAATAATAATAAATAATGATATGCATAATATCCCAGCTATGGACGCCCGTTTCCGCCAGTGGAAAAAAAAACAGATGAGATAAAAAGTCATAGTAAAACGAGAAAGAAAATGCGCATGTGCTTCAGTTGTACCGACAGAGAAATGGGTCCATGAACGCCTCGCTGGTCCAGCTACACAAATGACGCTATTCCATGTTTGACAGGTTGCCATTACAAGTGACTTCATGAGTGCATGACATAATTTTGAAATATTAAATAACTTTATTGTTGCAAAGCTATGTGTTTAGAATTAGTGATATTCTGTAGTGTATTTGTGTCTCTTCTGGGTGTGGGTTTGTTCTCTTCTTTCTAGGGTAAGGTTGAAGAACAGATGAGCTGCAGGTGTGGTGCTGGACTGCTGTCACATGATTGGTTCCTCAGCTGTGGGCGGGAAATATAAAAGATGATTCATCCTTACTCCCAGTGGGCTCCTCTCTCTCCATCCACCCGCAGCTTGACCAGAAGGATTTTGTTGGATAAATATTTTGTTATTTAGAACCAGATTGTGGGAATCTTTTTTGTACAAGTTTTCTCCTGTTTTTCTGTTAGGAGTTTAGGTAAGCGAGATGTAATTTGATTTATCTTTTGGTTTATTGTTAGGTAAGCTTAGGGCTGAACTTGAAGTGTTATTCTGTTTGTTATTTTTATTAATTCCATTCCCTTCCTGATTTTCACGCATATTATATTTAAGAATTAATAAATTAACTCACATTGCAATCTGGAGCTCTACTGGTCATTTATTGTTTTTGATTACACCCTGTTGTCAAGGGACATGGAAGGAAAGGAGTCTCATTTCATGTGCGTCTCGGTAACCCCTAGGCCGAGCGTAACATATATGTCAAAGCTCCATCATGCACTCATGAAGTCACTTGTAACAGTAACCTTTCAAACATGGGATAGCGTCATTTGTGTAGCTGGACCAGTGAGGCGTTCATGGACCTGTTTCTCTGTCGGTACAACTGAAGCACGTGCCCATTTTCTTTCTCGTAATCATGACTTATTATCCTGTAATTATGACTTTTTATCTCATCTTTTTTTTTTTTTTTTTACACTGTTAGAAACAGGCTTCCATATCCAGCAGAGGCATATGACTATTTTTATTATAGTAATAGTAAGAACGTTATTATTTCTCTATTTAACCCATAAAGACCCAGTGTTTACTTCTGTGTCAGTTCCCAGATGAATTTTTCTCTTTTTAGCCTTTATGAACTGATTTATTATCATTTATTACATCATAACACTTTCTATCTTCCTTTGTCTCTTAAATATCGAGTCCATGTGGTCAACTTCAATGAAACGCAGCAAAATCAATCAGGTTTTTTTTTTTTGTTTTTCTTGGCTTTTTCCAACATAAAACATCTAGTATCGAAGCATAAAGAAACATGAATGTAGTTAGTTTTCGGTTTCAAATGATTTATTTTTGATTCTGTACAGACTCATGTGGAAAAGCAGATATCCGTGGAAAAAAAGTAAAGAAGAAATAAAGAAAAACCTCTTCTAACTTTTATTAGATTATTAAAAACTCCTATCGCTCTAGTCCAAATATGTTTTTAGATGCGAGTGTTTTTAAGTTAATGTCATCTTTGAACTTTTCATACATCTTCCCTGAATATGAAAAGTTCCTACTAATCCTTCATGTGGAAAAATGCAGTCAAAATATGAATTTTTCAGCTCTTTTTTGCTTTATTTATCTTTGATCTGCAGGGTTTCCGATGCAGGATCAAATAAATCCCAGATATAATCGAACTGTATTAACACTAAACACAGATGATATGCGGTTGTAAAGAAGTACAAACTAGTGCAGATGTTACTTTTATGAAATTCAACATTGAACAAGACGTTTTTCTGTTTACTAATTTGATTTCAGTAGTGACGACGGACATGAAAACACGCTGCAGATGATCTGTCGTCTGTCTGGGATGTTCAAGTATAAACTCAGAAAACACACACTAATGATGACATTTAACTCTGAGGGACGAACTTCAAAAAGTTCGAGTCAAAACAAGTGTAGGATCAGAGCTTTCGGATTCTGTGAAGTATCTGCAGAAGTTTGTAGAATCACTTTCATTTCAGAAAACACTCATCAAGTGGGAGGAGCTGAATGGACGGGGTTAGTGCACGGAGGAACGGAGGCGTTCAAAAGTCAACGTGATTTCACCAGGTTGGCATTTTGGAGCCAGAAGTGACCATATTTGGACATTTGAAATATAGGGGTCAGCTAATGGTAATACTAATGCAAATTTTCCGACTCCACAAAATTCAGAATTTAATTAAATTAAATTCAATGATTTAATTCGAATTGACCCCGCCCAACAGGAAGTGGAATTGAATTAATTTCAATTCAGACAAATTCATTTTTATCAAATATCAATGAGAATGTGATACTTTTAACGTACATTTTTCTTCCAAAGAAAATGCCCTAAATATTTGGACAACTGTTTGAAAGAATTGGATACAGCAAAGTATTCTGGGAAATGAAGTGCTGTCCTATCATTTTACACAATTTGAAAGTTATTATAATTTACATTTTTAATGTTTAATTTTTATTTTCACACTGACTTCATACTATTAAACGAATGAACTATTTTCTAAGGATTTAAGCAATACAGAATCATGATTTTTAATGGGGTTTTTTTTAGTCAAATAATGACCACAAAAGCCATCCCAGCAGCTAAATTCCACCAAAACTAAAAGGTCGGCACTATTATTAAAATTCAGCTGACATCTGACACATATGTTTTGTTTTTTTTTATTTGTAAATTTCATAACGTACCAAATTCAGGGATTTTGATAACTGTGAATTAACCAGGTGTATCCTGCCAATGAAAGAAAATGTAGAAAATATCTGCTAAAAATGTGGATTTGCAGCTGAATTTTCCATTAGGACAAAGAAAATTCCATAAAAAACTAGAAAAGCACTCGGAGAGCGCAGACCTCCACCAAGGTAGTGCTTGTACTTTTTTTTTTTTTTTTTTTTTATGGTAGTGTTGGTCGTTTTCTTTTTTTTTAAGGCACTGTTAG
>JAQQZY010000019.1:1110610-1127541 GCA_030068375.1 Ostorhinchus rueppellii | reverse complement strand
ATATTATTTCACTGGTCCGGCCCACTTTATACCATATTAGGCTGTATGTGGAACTGAACTAAAATGAGTTTGACAGCCCTGTCTTAGTCCATCATGAAACTGACACATAGAAACAAACATCCATTCACAATAATTATTACATTTTGCTTTTCTCTTTTGTTCAGACAAGGTATAGTTTCCCTGCTTGACAGTTTGGTCTGTGACTCCTGTTAAAACTAAACCTTGTCTGAGCAAAAGAAAAAAAAAAGCAAACTATAATTACAGTAACAGAAGACAAAATGAACATCTTTGGCCTTCCCATTCACAACTCTGCCATTTTACAGGTACAGATTAATCCTCTGAGGTGCATGTCTTTAAACAGCCCATGGAGACCAGATCCAGACCTGATCTGATCTGTAGGTGTGTGTTAAGACTTCCGAGTAACATGGTGGACTATAAGACTGAATGAGCCCGAATAATATCGCTGCTGGGAAACATTAATTGTTTGGTTTTATTAAATGTTTGTTATTTTTGTTTAATTAGTTGATAACATTAATGTTTATGTTTTGGTTAAATAAATAGGTGAAATACATTTCTGAGCAGGCACGGCTGCCTTAAGCTATATATATGAGTGGTCTTCGGACTCCTCTAATCAGTCTCTTCACTGTCAGCAGGAGCACACAGCCCATTGGTATGTATTGACTGCTAATAGCTAATGTGGCCTTTGTACTGGATTTAATTACTGGTTGATGTTTGTATTAGTTTTCTGTTTTACGGAAGTTCGGTATTAGCGCGAGTACTGCGCAGCGTCGGTGCTCTTAATTATTTACTCTAGCCGGAGTTTGCATTAATTTAAGTGTTTCGGATTATTTTGCTGGCGGTTAGCGGTGTAAACATCATAGCATATGAAGCGTTTAACTGTTAATCGACTGCCGAGAGTTATGCTACGTTGTGTTTGAGTTTGTTTATGTTTGTACTCAGTATGCGTAATATCCGACTCACGGGCTTTCATTCATAACACTGCGGTGGCACCGGCAACGTATTTTGCGCATGCTCCCAGGGCGCTAAGTCTTCTGGGTAATGTAGTGTCGAGTTAATGCAAACGCTGCACTTAATTTAATGTTGTTTTTTCTTCTTTAAAAGTCTGTTATGTGAACAAATTAACCTGTTGCTGCTGGTTTACTTTATATGTGAAGAGTGTGTGTGTGTAATATGAATTTCTATATGTGTCTGCTTTTATTTAAAGGTTTATGACCTGTGATAAAAAATAATAAATAGAAGATTAAACACGAGTCATAACAGTGTGTCCTGCCTGTCCAGCCTTTTCGGACGGCTAAAGTTTGAAAAGTCCGAACAATGTGACTGCAGTCTGAACAGTCCGATCAGAACACATGCAATTTTACTGTTGCTCTGTGTTACCGGACTACTCCCTCTGCGTTGTTTTGGTTGTTGGCCGTGCATAAACCCAAGAAACAGTGAATCATGTGGAGGCACTCTCCATTTATTTAGCCTGGATAACATGTAAAACAGTTAGCTGGGATGCTAAATCATGCCCTGTACCCAGATTTACAATGAAGAAAATATCATGTGACCACCACGTGGGACAGACGACAAAACCAACCAGTTCAATATCAAAGTAAATACAACTTAATAAATATGGATGACGTAAATAATAAGAAATATTAGCAAGTAAATGTAAAAATAAAGGGGATATGACAATATCGACACTGACCTCATCAAAGATTATACAAAAGGGGTGGAGCTACAGACATACAAGGAATTTATACTCGAACACTAGGAGGACACATGAAGAAGAGGTGGGTGTGGCTGGAGGACTAACTCCCCAAACAGACTGTACAACAAGCATGAGACCAGGTCTGTATAAACCAGGGGTGTCAAACTCATGTTAGTTCAGGGGCCATATTCACCCCAATCTGATCTCCAGTGGGCTGGACCAGTAAAATAATAACAGTGAAAAAAGTAAAATTATGTTACGATAATATTAATGTCTTCAACATTCCTTTAAAAATCTGAACAACATGAACAACTTGAAATGTCTGAAGAAAAACAAGTGCAGTTTTACTAATATTCTGCCTCCTATTATCAGTTTATAATTTACACATATACATTAGAACTTAGACAATTACACAAAACATTTAGTAACAAGCAGAATGTTGATAAAAAAAAATGCACTTACTCGTCTTCAAAAATGTAATGTTTCAATTTCTTCAGGTTATTCCATTTTTTTTTACATAAGGATATTTTGTAAAACTAAACATTTTCATGTAATTTTACTTTTTTTTTTTTTACACCAGAACAAAGGAGAATTTTTGCATTTTTCATTATTTATAGGTTATTCCAATAGTATTATACTGGTTCTGATCCAGTTGAGATCTAATTGGTCTGTATGTGGAACCTGAATCGAAATGGTTTTTACACCATTGATTGATAATAACTGATAATATTGATAACATTGCTAAAAAATATCTTCAGTGTCATTTTTGCATTTCACAGATTCATCCTATGGGCCAGATTGGACCCTTTCGCGGGTAGGGATTGGCCCCTGGGCCGCACGTTTGAAACCCCTACTATAAACTATGAATGAAAACTACAATTACAACCAATTTTGTGTAATTATATAATGATAAATATGTATTGAACAGGTTACATCTGGATTGATATTCGTCTCATGTCTTCACTGGAGGAAACGGCTCAGATACTATAAATTCTCTACAAATTCTCTACTACTTTTACTTTCTGTACATGTTTCTATTTATTATTACTGTTTCTGCTGAAAGCTACTGTTATTTATTTATTTTTGATGCATTTTGTATTTCTTACTATAATTCACAATCCTTATGTTACTATAACACTGCTGTGGGTCTAACAGGATCACCTCATCTAAGCTCAACCTTAAACGTGCAAAAGGAAAATACTCAAATAAAATATGCATGACTACGGCTTACTTCAGTACTGTTACCAGTTCACAGTAGCATGTGCTATTTGCCACATTAAAAAATAATGTCAACAGTCAAACAAAACTTAGGTTTTTGCAGTAAATCTGACATGAGCGCTGATGCTTGTACTGTGTTTCAGCACCATGGACAGCACCATCACACATGCTCAGTAAGAATACACAGACATAACTGTGTCTGACACTAATCACATGTTAAAATATTTACAGAGGTAGTTGTTCACTACTTTAGAGAACTGTGGCTCTTAAAGAAAAACCCTTTCACTTCTACACACAACCAGTTATATGTCTTCAATCCCACTGCACACAACTTGTATATGCTCACTGGCCACTTTATTAGGTACACTGTGCAAATACCAGACTGAACTTCCTTTTGCCCTCAGAACTGCTTTATTTAGTCATGGCATAAAATCAACAAGGTTCTGGAAACATTCCTCAGAGGTTTTGAGGAATATCGACATATCAGTGGAGAACATTTGTTGTGCATTGACAGCTGCACATCCGATAATGGATGTTTCCTAGTCCACCAAATCCCAACGGTGCTCTACAGGGCTGAGATCTGGTGGCTGGAGGCCTTTTAAATACAGTCAACATAATGGCATGTTCAAGCATCCATCAGAAGAACGGTCAATGGGGATAAAGGAATGGACGTGGTCAGCGATAACAAAAATATCCCCAGGACCAATACGTCATCACCAGCCTGAGGTGTCAGTACAAGGCAGGATGGATCCAAGCTTCCAGGTGGTTTACATCTAAACAAAAGGCACATCTGATAAAATATTTTGCCATTTGTCGTATAAACTGGGCTTGAATCACAGCCTCCGTTTCCTGTTCTGAACCAACTGAAGCCCATCTGCTTCAAGGATTTACATGTTGTATGTTCAGAGATGTTCTTCTGCGAACCTCTTTGGGAACCAGGGCTTATCTGAGTTACTAATGGCTTTCATCACCTTGAACCAGTCTGACCATTCTGTACTGACCTCTGGGCTCAACAATGCATTTTCGCTGCTGTTCTCTGTGAACCCTAGAGATGGTTTTATGCGAAAATCCCAGTAGGTCAGCAGTTTGTGAAATACTCATTGCAACAACCAGAGTCAAAGCCACTTGAATCCTCTTTCTTCCCACTTCTAATGCTTGGTTTGACCTTCAGCTGATCGTCTACATACCTAAATACATCGACTTACTGCCATGTGATTTGACCAATTCAAAATTTACATTAATGAGCAGTTAAAGAGGTGTACCTAATAAAGTGGCAGGCTAGCGTTTTTAATGATTTATACATGTACGGATAATTATTGCGAGTTGAATTTACTTCTGGTTGGATGTGAAGAGTATTTCATCGGTTTTGTCATTTGCATATTGATAATGAGGTTGAATCTAATCCAATGGAATCAGCATTTTGACACCAAACATTTAATACAAAAGTTAGCGTGAACAAAATGTGTGATTGGAAAAATAAACAGTGTTTAGTCGAGGCCGTTTCACTTCACCTTCAGATCGTGTGTCAGTGTTTGTTGAATTAAGCACCTCCATGGCTTTCTGAATTTGCACCTCAGACTGTCAGAGTCTGATTAGCTGAGGCTCATGGGTATTATAGTGTTTATAAAGTCTGATAACAGAAAATAATCCTCAGTGTACTTATATTATCCAAGAAACTCCTGTGTTTCAATGTCTAACTTACATTTTACACAAAGTAAATATTGCCAGTCAGCAGCTGCAAACATTTTATTTATTTATTTATTTTTTTTACTGATCACTAGCGTAAACAGAAAAAAATATTTATATCTCATTGAGAGTCGGTATTGATTTGTAAAGGTTGTATTTGTAATATAAACCAAAATAATCCTCCCAAGGATCATCTCAGCATCTTCAGCTCTGCCTCATACAGGTTTTACTCATAATACCTAAAAATGTCAAATAGTAAAAAAAAAAAAAAATCAATATCAGTGTTGTTATTTGCCAAGTACGCAAACAGATACCAGGGATTTTTAGTCGGTCGAAGCTTTGACTCAGTTAAATTATAAATACAAGGTACAATAAGGGATATACTTCATACTTTAAACTCCATGGAGTCTTTTAGAAAGCAACTGAAAACCTTACGGTGTTGATATAGTTTTAGTTAGGGGTGTGTTTTATTATTTTTATATATTTATATATTTTTATTTGTAGTGATGTGTTGTTCTTTTGTATTTATATATTTTATTTCAGATTTTATTGTGATCTTTAGAAGTTTAGACCACTGTTTGTGAAGCATGTTTGAGTGTCCAAAAAAGCACTATATATGTGTGATGTATTTTTATTATTACAACTATTATTATTATTATTATTATTATTATTATTATTATTATTATTACTACTACTACTACTACAGTGGTCTACAAGTAAAATACTTCCAGAATAAAAGTAGTGAAATTTTACAACATGTCACTAGTAAAAATAAATCCAGTCCTAAATGCTGATTGGCTGAAGTTTCCCAGATACAGTCTTGGGTCAAAATGTGAAATTTGAGAATTAACCAGAGAACTAGTTTTACTCCAAAGGAATATTAAGAGTCAGATCTACTTCAAAACACTGTCTGTACATGACCATACATTCACTTACAGGTTCTATCAGTGGAACATTTATAACTCTATTGCATAAATGTATATAAACCAATATATATGTGGAATAACACTTCATCATGTACCTTGAAAATATCACAAACTGACATTTTTGCCATTTATTTTCCAATTAATCTTATTAAAATATGTAACATTTAGGCAGGGGCACTGCTAACAGTTGTGGGCCCCATGAAAGGTAAATGTTGTGGCGCCTTCATAAAATTCACTATCTTGTCAATGATCTGTTGGACCTGAAGGGGAGGGGGTTAACTAATGTAACTAACACTGGTGTGAAACTAAACTGAAACTTATGCTTTCTACGTCCAACTCCTGGCCCCTGTACTTCTATTCTACAGCGAATCTTAAGCTAAATTTCTAACCTGTATCCACTGAACCCCCTCCACTGCTTTATGGACCCCCTACAAATGCTGCGCCCCATGAATTTGTCATGTTTACCTCAGCATTTAGCACATTTAATCTCTGAGGCGAATAATTTCAACAAAAAACAAAACAGACTAGTGTCATTATATTAGTAAAATAAGAAGAAATAAAGTATTGACATGTAAATATTATATACATGACGACACAATATCAACTATTATCATGCAATTTTTCATGGAAAAGCAAAGGCTAAAGTAACTCTACTCAGTTCCTCAAACCAAAACTAAAAGGGAACCTAAAATAAAACCAAGAAACACACTGAACCCGAGGCTGCTCTCCTGCTTTGCCTCCTCTGAGACCTGCCCAGGTCTAAATGTCAGACAAACAGACCTCGACACAAAATGATAAAACCCTCTCAGTGAGAATGAGTAATGCTGCATGTCACCGAGGCTTTTTACTTCATTTACAGGAGTCCGTCCGTCTGCAGGAGAGCCGTGTGAGCAGCGAGTGCTGAAGATGTGTCCTGTCAAAGCTCTAAACAAAATGTTTGAAATGCAATTTCAAAGGCTGGGAGGCTGCCTGGAGGCAGCGCAGAGGAACAGCTCTCCTGTACAACGCCGAGCATCAAATGGCAAACTGATCCTGCTCAAAGGAGTCAGAGGCTAATGGACATGGATCTCCTGTGGCTCCGAGACACCGGAGAAACAAAACAACACCAACAAAATCCAAGGCAAAGGCAGTAAATGCAGAAAAACAGGCCTTTATTACCTCTCACACTCTTTTGGTTGTCTGATGGACCCGTCAAATATAAATGAATGGAAGCCTCCAACGAGCAATTAATTAGATTTTGTTTGTAATCCAGATCTGGGACAGCTGCCATCGAGCAATTAGCATATTTTAGCTGAAACAATGAAACAAACAAACAGAAACTGGGACTGGACTCATAATGGTGTTGAGTTTAGAACTGCAGCAGATCACTGAATCAGAAAGAGGGGTTTTCTGTCATGTCTCTGCTCTTTGCTCTCCCTGTTTTCGCTCTTTTTCTCTCTCTCCTGTGTATTTGCTCTACCTGCTCATGCAGTCAGCCTAAGTTGGTACACCTGGTGAGTCACAGGTGTGGCTCATCAGGCGTGGCCTATATATTGTGGCCTCTGCTGTCTGTTCCCTGGTAGATCGTTCACAGCCTTCGCATGACTTTCCAGCGTTACCTCCTGTTTGATGATCTACCTGTTGACCCGGTTCCGTTCCTGACCTGCCTAACCCGTTCCCTGCTTTTGAGCCGTTGTTCTGTCTGACCTCGCCTGTTGCCTGTTCCCTGGTCGTTCCGTCTGCCTTCATTTGGACCTCGACTATGTGCCTAGTCCGGATGCCCGACCTGCCCTTTGTCCTCGACTACGCCTGTGTCCTACCCTACGCTGGATCACCTGGTGCTCGACCCCTGGACCGTCCCCAACCACCCACTCAGCCCGCCCCTTTCAGTTTGGACTGTGTTTGTTCTTTGGACTTTTAAACTGTGTGTTTGTGAAAACAGTTTACAATAAATTTTTTGGGAACTTTATTCCTGTCTGCGGTCTTGCACACGGGTTCATTCTTGGTCCATTATATTTTCAGTGTCAGGGCCTCTCTTTAAACCAGGCAAAAAACACCAAAAAAATCCAACCATAAAACAATAAAAAAGTCAGAGTAAGAATGTTGCGCACTAATAAGAACCACTTATTTAAAAAAAAAAAAAAAAAAAAGAACAATCTGAAGGCCAACTGTATTTATGGTGGGAAATGGAATGTTTTTAGATCTAACTGAACATTCTAAGGCTCTGGATTGTCTTTAAAACCTAAAACAGGTAGTTTCACAGTAGAACACGCTGTATGACATGTGCTGAACTCAGAACAGCTTAACCTTTTACTGGGGCATGTTTTGATAGTGGCAAAAGATGCATTTATTTAGAATCACATTGTACAGTTTGGTTTTATTCATGCAGCTCGAGCTCACAAACAAATGACCTGTTCATAGTCTGTCCTTAGAACCTGGGTTTGACACCACAGAGGAGGGACGTAGACTACAACAGATATGGGAGGGTTTGTACATGTGAATAAAAACATAAATACCTCAGGTTTTTCTATTTCCTATACCCCTGCATCCAGACAGGAAGGTACAGCTAAAGGTTAATATTAACCTGTTATCTTTTGATATTTATTACACATCACTATGTTATTGTTGTGTTTTAAAGGATTTTACACAGGCTTTATATATTTTTTAATATATATTTTATACTTTTATACTGCTTATAACTATGACTTTTTCTGAGACAGACAGACAGACAGACAGATAGATAGCCTGATTCTCCACATGTGCTTTGGTCCTGTGTGTAACTGCTTGTCTTTTGGCCTTATTTTTTTCACAAATTCCAACACATAGACTTTTCAACTACAGGTTGGATTTTGTCTTTTTTCTCATCTCGAACCCTGATGTTTTCCTTTTCCCATTTGTAAAAAAGGAGCGTATCACTGCGATTCGTCAGTTACAACTGTACCTGTACCCTCATGTTTATGTCCCGTGTTCAATGTGATCTTAGTTGGTTGTAACCTGGAAATAATTTCGTTGCTCTGAAATATGTGCAATGACAATAAAGCTATTCTATTCTATTCTATTCTAACCCAGTCGAACCGAGCAGAACTACCCAGAACTACGATGACCTGGTAAATGAAAACCTACACAGACGTGATGAAAATGCAGTTTTTCTTCGACCTTTTCCACGTAGCGTTTCTTTTCGTAGTACTCTTCTTCAGGCTTCAGTAAGTATTTATACTTTGTATGAGCTCGCCATAAAACAAAGAAGGTGAGTCACCCTTTGTTGTCTCAAGGCCACTGATTCAATGAGTCACAACACATTTACAAAGATGAGCTGATGTGCTTTGTTTGTTTTTTCTTTTTTTTAATTTAACTACTCCCAAGCAAGTCTTAAAAGCTGTCAAATAGTATTTATTTTGTCTTCTCTCAATATCTCTGATTAAAATACAGAAGCATCGATGGTTAAAAATGCAGTACTACTTGTTCTCACTGATCTCAGGCAGTTTTGCACATCCTGTATATCATTGACCACTGAGTTTCAATCATTACGATGTTGCACATTTATGTAATTTTTTTTGTCTTTGTAAAAGTAGATTACATTTTTATACTTTTTATGCTGTTTTTCTCTTGCATGCCATTTTTTAAATACCACTTTGTTGTGGTTGTGTTAAATTATTTTGTTCAATTTTTTTTACTTTCACACTGATTTTAACCCATAAATACCCAAACCTGCACCGTCGGCCAAAGGCATCCACTGATCTAAACTGTTGATCTATTAATCCTATCGATACATGTAAATAATTGGTGTAAAAAACAGTTCTTCATCTTTTCATGGTCATCAGATATGACCCATTTGGACGTTCAGAGGCTCTGTCGTTACCGTGGAACCACCATCATCTTCTACAACATTGATTTACAAGTAAAACCCATGCGGTTGGATCAATGACAGTGGATGGAAACACTAGGTTTATGTTCAGTTAATGACAGATTTTACTGAAAAAAGTCGCCTTCTCTTCATTTTTTTCTGTTTTGATACATGATATTAAATGAGAAAGGTGTTATTAGCCATGAGAACCAACTCTGCACAATAGTTACACTTCATATCAGTACATAGTTATAATCTGATAATGTAAAAAACTAAAATAATGGATTCATCAGATAAACAATGTGGTGATTTTAGACTAAACGCTTCAGTTTCAGTGGTGACATCTGTGTTACATGACAGAAGTGTGACCTGTGCATCCTGGGACATCAACACCAGACCTAGAGGTATTTCTGCTGGTGTGTGTCTGTTGAGCATTGACAGAGGTGTGTATTATCAGGTTTTGTGTCCACACAGTGTGAGGACACACTGAATGCCGCCCCCCACAGAGCCCAGCATGGTTCTTCACCCTCAGGCCGTTTAATGCAGTCGTTCTGAGTGGTTTCAGTTAAAGATCTGTGAAGGTTCTGGGAAAATACTGCTGCATTCTGGGAGGACATTTTGGACAGGATTGTTTTTATTTTTTATGTATCTGTAAGTCAGACACGATCAGAACAGGGACTGAGAAGCACATTTATAGAACAGATTATATTATCACTGTGCGGTGAGCACAGACCATATAATTAAAACATGTATAATTAAAATAAATGTTCAGACAGCAGGTTAAAAGTCAGAGGCCTTGTCCTCACTTATGGATTTCCTGCAAAACAGATATTTTTCCCTGTGTTTGAATGTCTCGTTCACATGTCAACAGTCATTTAGGTCAAAAACTCTCTCCAAAGTGAAGCCTTTTAAAACGAAATAAACAATAGCATCTCACCCCATTTTGCTCACGTCTGTTGCTTAATTCAAGAGCTGTTTTCCTGGTTTCAACATCTTTTTTTTGCTTAATGCAAGATTTCTTTGTTTTTGTTTTTTTTTTGGGGGGGGGTAAATCCGTCTTTTAACTATTTTTTTTGTTTCAAGGTTTTGTTTTGTTTTTTTGCTTAATTCAATGGAACAAATGAAAATTATCTTGGTAAGATTTCTTAAAATACTATTTTTCAGATCTACTGTCCGCAAATCTGTTCTTATTTCTCACTGAAAAGTTCCTCTTGACAAATTGCAATGTCTAATGTTTTCAGTGCAATTTTTAAAAAATTTTTAATTCATCCTGTGGGCCGTGTTGGAGACTTTGACGGGCCAGTTTTGGCCCCTGGGCCATATGTTTGACACCCCTGCTCTAGTTATTAACCCTTAATTTCCAATAGAATGCACACTCAAAGCACGAACCGTGGATCTATTTTTCATTCACTCTCACATTCACACTGTAGTGGTGTTAAACTACATATGGATCCACAGCTGCCCTATGGCCCCTCCCACCACTGAACATTCATACACCAGTGTGAGGGTGAAGTGTTTTGCCCAAGGACACAACACCACATGACTAGGACACAGTGGGATTCGAACCACCAACCCTTTGATTACTAGATGATCCGCTCTACCTCCCGAGCCTCCGTATCTGTACAAGTATGAACTCGTCATAGAAACCAAACCTATGTGCAGTTTCTGCTCATTTTTCACACTTTTTGGTCCAGAAAATAAAACGTGCGGATACGGGGCTTTAGATTTCCAGGAGTATTATGGGTAGAAATGCACATTCGAGCATCATGAAACCTCCATTTCTTCAGTGTACTCAACCAAAACCACCTCCATCACTCACACATTCACTATGACACATGTGTAAATGGCTCTTCTCTACTTCACACATGACGGCAGCTCATTGTCATCCCATCTCGCCTCGACACACTCATCACACAGTCAAGACGAATCAATTATTCACTTCATGCACAATCCCACTAATCTTCACCGTATGAATGATAAAAGCCATCCAGAGCTGGAGATGACGCCATGCTTCCTGCCGCGTCCGCATGAGCGATGAGGTCAGGTGGCGATGGGTCGGGCTGTGTTCACGTGAAGGAGGAGGTGTTGACACAGCGGTAGGGTAATGCTCTTCATTTCACCCTTATTTATTTGTTAAATTATTCTATAGCTCTCCTGCATGCTGAGATGTCCTTCATGCGCCGACACGTGAACGGCCTCACACACATGAACACACACCGTTCATTGCCTGTTAGCTTCCTGTTGCGCTGATGAAGCTGTCGTTTCCTGCTGCTCCCCTGGACTCTGAATGCACCTATGTTATCATCAGCGTCGTGTGGAAACTCTTCCATCGTTAACGCTGGAGGTGGCCTCATGATGGCGCTTATATGGTGATGGATCTTTAATGAAGGTCATTTTGGGGCGTTGTAAAAACTGTCATTTTGGGGCGGAACAGTGTCATAGTGGGTGGCACTCGCTATCAAAACACCATTTATGTAGGTTTAGTCTCCTGTCGGTGTTGTTTACCGAGCTACCGGTGAAGATCTGGAGTTTGTACCTGAACTCCTTCCATGGCTCCTAATGACTGTTGGAGAAGTTACTCTTTAAAAGAGTAACTTTTGTTCATTACTTATTAAAAATGTAATCCATTACTTCACTTTCACTGCTGCTTTTTATTCAAGGTTTTTTTTGACAGCTTTACAAACAGTAAAAAAACAAAAACAGTGAGCAGAAATCTAAATTACAATGATGCTACAAGACTGGTTCAAGCAATACATGTCTGTGCAACATCCCCAGCACTTCAGGACAGTGTACAGTGTTGGCACACCAGCTCATATCACACAGCAAAGTAAAACCCCTAAGTATGCAAACCACGAATGACATTCCTTCATAATCAAAGTAAAAAGGAAGACAAGCAGAGAAATCAAAACAAAAAGTGACAAATATCCATCATGCTCTGTAATTAAGTCCAAATTCTACTGCACTCCTAAAAGTTCCAGTGGTTTCCTCCATTTCTCCAGGAAAATATGAGTCCTTCTATTAATATAATGTTCTAATTTCGCTAGTATCATCATGATCCTGCTCTCTGCTCCTCTGACCTGGCTCTGAACTTTCCCCTAGTTTCCTCTCCCGCACTGTAATCAGCCAATTCAGCACACTTGGCATGCCCAGCTGTGGCTCGTCAGGTGTGGGCTATTTAACCTCCCTTCTCCTGTGTCTCCTTCGCCAGATTGTTCAGTTTCGTCCTGACTCTCCAGCAATACTAGTGATTCCTTGAGCTCTGTGAACCGACCTGTTCTTCTGTCCGACCCCCGTCTGCCTGAGTTTTACATTTTTTCACCCAAAACTTCTTATCCTATTATTTCTATTATTTCACTGGTCCGGCCCACTTTATACCTTATAAGGCTGTATGTAGCCCCTGAACTAAAATGACTTTGACACCCCTGGGTTACAGTAATAAACAGAGCTATGCAAGAATGGAACAAACTACGGGAATACATCGCAAAAGAAAACTGTAAAACGCAATTCAAGAAGTTCATCAAGAAGCATCTACTGACCATAAATGATCGATACTGGGGCTAATTGAATAGATGTACTGCGTATACTATAACTGACCTAAAGGAGCTGTCATGTCTGTATTTTCTCTTATTTATTTTCTTTCATGTTCTGTTGTATTTGAATGTGAAAAATTGTTTTCTATGATTATATTGCATGTGATCTAGTTGTAAAGATTATTGTAAGGACCCAAGGAAGACGAGCTGGTGCTATGGTACAGCTCATGGGGATCCTAAATAAATGAAGAAAGAAAGAATGCGTTCACTTTGACAGCCTTAGTCTATATTTAAATTTCTTTCTGATGTAACAAGGTCTCATATTGAACCTGAGGCAACAACTGCAATATCTGGAATCACATCACATTCTTTTCATTTTAACCAAAAATCGAAAAATCTGATTGCCTTCACCACTCATCAAGCTCGTAGACAAAGGCTACGTTCAGACTGCAGCCAAATATGACCCAAATCTGTTTTTTTTTTTTTTTGCCACTATTTGACCTTTATCTGACCTCTTAAAGACAGTCTGAACAGCACTAATCCAACTCAGGCCACTTTCATATGCAGTCCTAAATCTGATACATATCACATGTTTTGCAATGCGACGTTGGTCTGAACGGCCAGGTCGCATTTATCTGACCTTTACGTCATTGAAATTGCCGGAGATAAGTGTCTTATCATGAGCGTGTTACTGAGGCGGTTACAGATATATTTAAATATTTTTCTTGTCATTGGAAAATTCTGAACAAAGTGTGTGTCAGAGAAGCTGCTAACTTCACTATCCCACCACTCCTGACTCTGACTCCACATTCAGTCGCATTCTGTTCATACTGTGAACTGACAGAAATCGCATTTAATCTGTACTATGAATGAGCACAGAGAAAATCGTATTTCACAAAAAAATCTGAATTGTGCTTTAAGACCTGCTGTCTGAACGTAGACTAATACTCCTTAAATGGAAAGAAACAAACTCCAACATTTACATCTTGGTTTTTCTATCTTTTACAACATTTAACATTGGAAAAAGTCTGATTATATAAGAGGATGTACCAATACATTTTTCAGTACTTGGTAACCTGTTCTGAATCAAATAAAAGAGGTAGATCCCTCAATTATTCCACAGTTGTGTTATTAATACGAGTCTGTGACTAATATTGGTGTTTTATTATTATTATTATTATTATTATTATTATTATTATTATTGTCTATTTCTTTTTTTGTGCAACAGGGTGGGAATGTCCATGGGTTTGGGTATAAAAAACAATGACTGTTTTATGTTTTTCTGTGACTCAATATAATTTTATTGAAAACCTACACATTATTATATTAGAATAATTAATAAAAATACTTTGAACAACAAAATTTTGATCCCTTGTAGAAGCCAATAATGTCATAACAGCTGATAACGTAATAATGGCCAATAATGTAATTAAATTTGCTATTTTTAAAATGTAATACGCCAATAATGTGATTGGTCAAAAGGTAATACATTATCTGCACAGGACTTATTACGTTATTGGCCTGTTACATTTTATAAATGGCAAATTTGTTAAATTATCGGCCATTATTACATAATTTGTTGTTACTACATTATTGGCTTCTACAAGCCTTAATTCTAATAAATGGTGCTAAATCACTTAAAAAAAGGTTAAATAGAGAAAAACAATCATTTGGAACCTGCTGCTAAAGTAGTGCTGGGTTTTTATGGGTTAAACTGGTCAAATATGAGGGTTTTTTGCACTCGACACCAGTGTTTTTTTTATTCCACTACTTGACTTGTTCGACTTATCCTCCTTTCCGTGTCCATATCGAATCCGTCTTTTAACTATAAATACTTATGACTGGAAAAACATTTAAAAAAAAACTAATATATGATCTTCTGGGACAACGATTCATTTATTTGTTGTTTCCTTTCAATGCAAATTAACATCTTTATTTTGTGCTTTTTATGAGCTGTTTAAAACCCATTCAATCCACACTCAGAATAATAAGTGACGGCCTAATCACATTTTCAAAAGACAGATTTAGGTGCGTCTTCATTCGGTTGTTCTTTTTTTTTTCTCCTTTTCCAATAATAACTGTGTTTTTTTAAAGCCTCGTCTTGTTGAAATTAAACTAAAATGAGATACTGACTTAAGAAGAGCGAGAACAATGTGCTTCACTGAAGGCAACAACTAAATCAAAGGCTTCAGCTGTCTCCGCCGTGTCTGCGCCACAGAGAGACGTTATTTATTCATGCAGATTTATTTATTTATTTGTTTGTCAAGCTGCAACATGGTAATGAATTATATTTAACACAGGCTTTTGTTGACAAGTTCCTCACACTTTGCATTGGAGATTTTTCTTCCATCTACTTCTCAAAGCATGAGACTGCCGTGCCGGTAAACCGAGATATTCAGTAGATTTTTTAAGTTCTGTCGAGGTGGTGACGGTGTGGTTTGGAAGCAGATAGGTTTAATTTTCATTTACCATTTTGTACAAAAATTCAAAAACACTAGAAAATAAAAGATGTGGTCGGAGAAGAACATGACCCTGAGAATGTCTGAAGGAAAAACTACCTTTGTGTCACAAGTGCAGAGTTAAACTAATATTTACAGGAATCACAGACAAACAGCTGTGAAGAGACAGACCTGACTCACAGATGCACGAAATGGACAAAAGTATGTGGACACGTTGGATTCAGGTGTTTCTTTTCTAACAGGGTCTGGGATACAAAATAATAACGACTAATATAGTGTTTTATAACGTGATAACTATGGTTAGTTTTGTTTAAATTATTATTTTTGCTTCCAAACTGTCTCTGAGATGGATTTTATGCAATTTCTCTCAATATCAATTTTCGTTTTGTTTTTTTTTGTTTTTTTCTTTTTATCCATGACTATTATTTTAAATGTTCTTCCTCTAAATTTCTAAAAATATTTTCTATGCTCTGACTGTAAATACTAATTTTATATTGATGTTTATAAAGTAAATGGACAAAAGTATGTGGACACGTTGGATTCAGGTGTTTCTTTTCTAACAGGTTCTGGGATAAAAACAATAATGACTCATAATTTTACAGTGTGATAAATATCATTACATTGCATTGTTGAGTTTTGTTTAGTTTTCTTTACTTCCAAAATGTCTCTGAAATAGGTTTTATGCAATTTCTCAGAACACTGATTTTGTTTTTATTTTCATCCATGATTCTTATTTTAAATGCTCTTCCTCTAAATCTCTAAAATATTCTTCATGCTCTGTCTGTAAATAACTTTCTCCAAAAACTAACCTTTATTTTCATCACATCTCCTTGAGGAAGAAAAATCTGCCATCTTTTTTCCACGGCGATCGTGTATTGCGCTGTTACACCCCACAATACAGCAACGGTTCACCATGGCTGAGGTAATTTTTTCGCATTAATAAGATACACGGCATCTGCGTCTATAAACAGTGCGTATAGTTGTTCATGTAAGGAGGCTTCCAACATGGCAACCACTCAAGTAATGATGTAATGACACCCAAGTCCTATTATTTCGTAGCCCAGACCCCTGTTACGCTCATTTAACAGACTTATGTCCAATCATCACGTATCATCATATATATATATATGCTTTAGTAGAATGAAGTCACAAAAGAGAAAACTTGGATCACACTACTCAGGTCCTAATACACCATACAACTACGAGAAAGCATTTTTATTTACTTTCCTTAATAACACGTGTGAATCAGCACAGACTCTACAGCAGCAGCACAGACCGTTCAGTCGTATCAAACTGAAATATTCCTTCACTCAGTTAACTCAGCTACCGTCTCCTACAGGCAGAACATGAGTCACAGAACTTCATAACCCAGAACAGAAACTTGCTTTTAACACATACACTGCCCCCCCCCCCAAAAAAAATGTCGCACATGTAATATTTGACTGCAACACCTTTGGTTTTGATCACAGGAGACATTCACTGGATTTAACTGAGCAAGTAGTTCCGATCCTTCCATGGGTAAATCCTGCAGTGGTTCATAATGTTTGAGCTGGAACAGGTTATTGAACTCTAACT
>JAQQZY010000019.1:1065513-1076220 GCA_030068375.1 Ostorhinchus rueppellii | reverse complement strand
CTTAAGTAGCTGGGATAGGCTCCATGTGACCCCCGTGACCCTAGTGAGGATAAAGCAGGAATAGAAGATGAATGAATGCATGTTTAAAAAGAAAATAAAATATAACAATAATGCTACTACTGCTAATAATAATCATAAACAACAGCAACAATAATGACAACATAAATAGTAAGTGACAATAATGACAATGCCAATAATAACAGTAATAATACTAATACCACTACTACTACTACTACTATTATTATTATTATTAATAATAATGACAATGCCAATAATAGCAATAATAGTAATACTACGACTACTACTACTACTACTACTAATAATAATAAATAAACCATAACATTAAGATTATTTTTCTAATTTACTGATAAAATTATAATGTGTGTTGAAAAAAAAATTTAAAATACAATTTCATAATAATGCTACTACTACTAATAATAAGAATAGCGACAATAACAGTAATGACAATGCCAATAATAACAGCAGTAATACTAATACCAATATCACTACTGCTATTACTCCTCCTCCTCCTCCTCCTAATAATAATAATAATAATAATAATAATAATAATAATAATAATAATAATAATAATAATAATCATGTTGACCCATGGAGTTCCACAGGTACTAGATGCGGTCATTTTCAAATGCTGTACCACATTTGTCCAGCAGTCACTGCCAAAGAGTTCTGGGCATAACAACATGACAGTAAGGCTATTGTATTCCAAAATTGCTAATATCTCCCAAAATATTGGTCCCATCAACTTCCAGTTTTCACTAGTCTCTTCCTTGACCATAAACACATATTTTCAAAACTGCAGTGGTCAGCTCATTATGGATTTTGTGTGAATCCCCAGACACACACACACACACACACACACATATATGCACACAGAGGCAACTTGGCTTTTATAATATCAATAATAATAAGTCTGCTATGTCCAGTATTATCCACGGTGTCCACAGGTCAGACACCAGCTATGGTTTGGACCAGACTGGAGTTGTTTTAGCATCGACATGTGGACGCAGAGATTTAATAAATGGAGGTTCAGGCAGAAAGAAAGACACAAATATGAACATTAAGCAACAGGACGAGGTGGCTGATGCTGGACAGATATTACATCATTGAATTGAAAGACTTCCTCAGTTCAGCTGTTTCACTTTATTTTAACCATGATGGCAAAGGTCTGTCACAGTGAGTGAACTCGATCAGCACTGACAACAGTGGCATGTGATGCGTTTAACTTCAAACACTATTAGTAGGTTTTCCTTCATGGAACCAAATTCAACTTTAATGTGCCCCAAGACTGGCAGACGGATGTTTACACTGATATATTTGCACATTTTCATACTACTATAATACTTTTTTTTTTTTTTAAATGTACCTTGTTATATATTGTTAACTTGTGCATATTTCAATTGCACACATTTTTTTTGGAAAATATTTTTTTAATATCTGTATTTTACTGTGTTGTATTTAGTCGTATAGTGCACTGTCACCGGCACCACCTGCAATTCTGTTACATAACCTGTGTAAAGACAATAAAGCCTATTCTATTCTATTTCTGTTCTATTCTATTCTGTTCTATTCTATTCTTGTCTAGTCTATTCGTCTCTAGGTTGGATTTGATTTGATTTTACTTTATGGACAAAAATATTTAATACAATGAAGGTTATGTGGAAAGATTTTTTATTTATTTATTTTTTTAGACAGAGAAAGAAAATATTTAATCTAACAGACAAATTAATGGATGGGACATCAGTTATTAAGATATTTAGCCGTGCTTTAATTGTTTCTTTGCTCAGCTGTTATTCTACTGCAGCTTTCATAACAGAAATGTGCTGTGAGCATGAATGGGTTAAACATTTACTTGTCACCGTTCCTTTGTGTGCTCATGCTGTAGCCCTCATTGCCATTTATGGAGCGACTGTGATTTCCCACCTGCTGGGCGAGCTGTCACTGCAGGTGAGAACGCAGAGGTCATGTGACTACTCTATTTTTCCACCCAGAACCCTTCTGTCTCTCCTTGTTTCACCTTCGTTCCGTCTCCTCCGCCGCTCTGCAGCACAGTAATGTGGAGGCTTCACAGAGGAGCCGTTGGAAGGCCGACGATGCCAATTAGAATAGTGATGTGCTCGCGGGTATATTTGCACGGTTTGACACCACAGGCTGCAGCCATCAACAGCTAATTATAGAGGACATACAGCAGTCAACATACAGTATGATTAACAACGCCGGTCTATCGGCGCGCTGCAGGATTCAAGAAGTAATAGCCACAGTTCACAGCCCAGAAGAGAATGTCAATAACAGGAAAGGACATGCTGACAAGAATTTTAATACCGGAAAATGCACATTAAATTAATCCTAATGTGGACTTCCGAATTCTCAAGTCCATGTGCATTTTCAATATGTGTTCAAAGAAGAAGATGTAAAAAAAGACAAGGACAAAGTGTCAAAATTAGGTGGGAGAGTTGATTTATTAAAAAGGTCAATGTGAATAAATCCAGCGAAACAGGTCGGTGAATAAACGCCGACTAAATGTAATTAGATGTAACTGAAAAGGCTAAAACACAACAATTAACCCTAAAAAATTAGAGGGAGGAGCTTATGTGTTTTTGTCTTATTCAGACATTCAGAGGTTCCATCATGCAAACAGGCTGTATTAGGTCTGTTCATACTGTGTGTGTGTGTGTGTGTGTGTGTGTGTGTGTGTGTGTGTGTGTGTGTGTGCGCGCGCGCGTGCGTGCGCATTATCTGTTCATTAAAATGCATAAATAACCTGAAAAACACTGATAACAATATTAAATAAAGGGCCTTAACTTGCATCTTAGTAAAGACTACATAAAGAGAAAAAATGTAGAAGGTGAAAACACAGTAAAAAAACATTTTTACTGATAATTCTGCAAAAATTATCCATTCTCAAACACAAAATATGTAAAAATAACACTTCACAAAAACCAGATGAAATTTTGGGTTATTCCAAATCAAAGCCAATGGATGCCTGATAGAAATGACATAATAATAATAATAATAATAATAATAATAATAGAATAACAGAATAAATACAGAGATCCAAAACACTGCTCCCAGTCTTTGATGGTTAAAATGACAAGATGAGAAACAATGAGAACCTGTAGAAACAAACTGTACGAAAGTTAAAACTACAATACGACTTCTGAACAAAATTAATGAAAACACCAAAGCCAAAAAAGCCAAAAACCTCTGTTTGTTCTCCTTAATTAAAACCTCTCATGACATCTTTTTGTACAGAATAGTCTAACTGAAAAAGAAATCCACTTTAAACTGATGTTACGATCCATACTTTAGTTTAATTAATAAATAATGGCTAAAGATGAACAGAAGAACAAACTTTTATGTGATTTTCAGTCTTATCCCTAAATCAACAGGACGATTAAAGACGGGGTAGGCGATTCCTGGTTGTAGTTGCCGATGTCTAAACTTGAACCCAACACCCACCTTCAGAAGCTCCACCTAATCCAACAAACCATGTGCATGAGGAAAAACATCCACTTAGTCAAACCACTTCTATCCCATATTCACTGGATTTTTTTTCACTGTATAAAATCGAAAAATGTAGGGATGCACGATAAATGTTATTTTACAACCATTACCAATAACTGATAACTTCCTGCCTCTCAAAACTGAAACCAACAATAGTTCCCATTCTTCCAATTCTTTTATTCTTATTTCCAGTCTGTGGTAAAACTCAGTTAATAGTCAAATAAAGGCTTCTACTGAGCTAAAACTCTATGGCTGCTTGAAACTGACAATAGGCCAAGACTTTTCAGTTACTATTTACGTCCACATACATAATTTGCTGATGATCGACTGCTGTTTTCATACATTAAGCAAGGTTAAAGTTTTTCTCTGAAATGCGTGCCTATGGAGAGGAAAAGGCTCAGGCTGAATCCTAATTCACCCCTTGGCCCCTCCCCCTCGGTTTTGTATGTACACATGAAGGGGTAGGGGTGCCCCGATTCTTGATAAATTGGACAGGAAGGGCTGTATCGTCCTCGAAACAGAGATTTTCCAGGATGACACTATGAACGAAGGGGGAGGAGGAGTTTCACACAGCCCAAAAGTGCAGCAGCGATGTAAGAAACACACAAATGTACGTATTTTCTTTGTAAACAATTTAATCACTTGATTGACTGTTTAATTCAGTGTGTTATAGATCGCATTTCTGTGGTTTATAGTTAATAGTTGTAAAACGATGACCAAAGCCCATGGAACAGAGATGGTTACGGCTGCTGATGGTAAGGAGAATACGAGAAACAAAGTTGTCGCATCTACCCCTTCGAGTGTTATTTCAAGGGGTAGTCCCAAGTGCAAGGGCCAAGGGGAAGGGGTAAGGGGTGGATTAGGATTGGGCCTGAATGTGGACAAAATCCATAGCACTGGGGTTTTTGCAATGAAAGTGGGCGTGACTAAAGATGTCCAGATGTAATGACTGATCACTGTTCTCAGGCATTAAGCTACATTTAAAGTGTTGTTGGGTTTTTTTTGTTTTTTTTTTTGTTTTTTTTTTACATTAAGTGTTTTCCAATGTCCCTCTTCTTCTGCTGCTGCCAGAACAAAACAGACAAAACAACTGCTTGATCTTCCTCTTGGTCGTGCAGCTGTAGCAGAGTGTAAGTAACTGAAAACCTTTTTACTAACAAACAATGGACTGACCCAGAGCTCTTCATCTTCTTGGTTTTTATGGTGGTTGGCAAGGCAACAACAAGCACTTTGTACTGCCAAAAATGCAGAAAATCCGAGCAATTCAGATGTATTATTATGGGCTATATTTACTGGTGAAACCTTTAACTGTTGGAATGATCTCAGTGACTTTTTTTCCCCCAAAATCGGACTGATAACTATAGGTCCTGATGTAAAAATGTATTGGATTATGCTGCTGTAACAGTTGAGCTTATGATTTCAATATTAATGGTCATGTACTTGAACAATGAGCACCTACAGACTCCCCAATGTTCTTTTGTCTTTTTGTTATTTGGGTTATTTAATGTACAAATAACATGACGCAAGAAATACAAAGATGAAATTACATGAGTTCCTTTGGGTAAAAGTCCCAGTGGGCAGAGTGAAGATGGATACCGAGCAGCACTACGATATGTCAACCCATTAGAGGAACAGTTCAGAAACACTGCCTGCACACATGAGACACGGAGGTTAATTCAACTGTCAGTGTCTTTGACCACAGAGCTGATGAAGATCTGAAACTGGTCCTTCGGCCCCTTCAACGGCAGCGCAAAGCTACTAATGTGAGCCACGTGCTAATGCTAATGCTAATACTGTGTGTAATAGAAAGGGTAAAATACAGAGACCTAAAGCACCAAAACCACCGTAAAAACACAGGTGACAAAACAAATTGCATCTATCTATCTATCTATCTATCTATACTACACTGAAAAATCAATCTCCTTCTAACTTACTGATTCCAGTTACGGTGTTTTGCTGCTGTCCATCAAAAATGCATGTATTCAGCATTATTTATCTGGGTTAAGAGCCAGTACAAATGCATATCTTTAACAGTTAATAAGGCTTTTTTCCCGTTTTTTTTTATCATTAATTATTACCAACTCCTTTGTCTTTTCTTTCATTTTTTCCTCTCTTACACACAAACACGTACCACTGTATAATGATGAATATGTAATTAGTATCTGTTTTTGTTTTGTCTTATGTTTTGTTAAGTACTGCTCATTTAATTAAAAAAAAGAAGAAAAAACAAAAACAAATGCATATCTATGCCAATTCCCCAGACATTTAAAGCTGATCTGTTCTGTGTTTTGGAACCATCCCCTAAATGTCTATAATGAACATATTACCATAAACTCCCATGACAAACACATCAAAACATGCGAATTCTCCTTTAGAAAATGTCCACTTCCAGGGTCTAGATAGGTCCTCCTGAACATCTGGTATTTTGTCCTTTTTGTACGTTTCCATGTTGGAAACTCAGACTACGTATTCAACATTCTTGGCTTTACATAATGAGCACACATTTCTGCAGACATTATTTGTGCTTATTTCTATAAACACTTTTCCACTGCCTGTCCGTCCATCCTGGAGGTTTCTAACATTTCCTTTTTCCATTATCGAGTCTTTTCTTGGAGAGTTTTTCCCGGCTTTGTACAAATTGTGAAGCCTGTTTCTGCATATTTGGAGTACATAAATAAAACTGACTTGAATACCACACGAGGGGGGCGTTCATAGACTACTACTACTATCAACTGAGTGTTTATCTTCATGAACCAACTCCTAATATTTGCATAACAGCAGTGGATGAAAATATGCATACATTTGCATCTCATTTTGCCGATTTGGTGAAAATCCATTTGGAAATGGTGATATATTTGGAAGGGGATCAGACTGTGGTGTTGCTTTGCTTCGTGACGTCCCTTAGGATTGTCTGCACAATAAAAAAAAACAGGGGCTTTGATCAATATCGTGTTGGGAATACATGATACAGTGGAGCCAAATGAAGCAGACACATCAGTTCATCCATAACCAGTAAATGGGGCAGCGCTGCTCCACTTTCACTCTGCTCCTCTTAACCTTTATCTCAGTCTGTGTGGATGTGGGTCTGAGTGAGAAAGAGAGAGAGCCCCACATCCACACAGCAGAAGAAGAAGAAGAAGAAGAAGAAGAAGAGTCAGGCAGGTGTGGAGCGGCCCAGCCATCATTCTTCTCAATGGGAAGGCTGAAGCAACCACAAAGCCCTGAAATGTGGAAAGTGGTGCATTATGGGCAGCCATAGCAGTGAAGGCTGCATAAGTTGGGGACTGTATAAATCCACATCTTACTGCACACCACATATTTTGTTGACAGTCCATTTCAATAAGCTGCCAGACCGCCTCGTTTCCACCGATTTACCGACTGAATTAAATAAACTACATTTAATCTCGGCCGGTCTGGATTCAGTAATTCAGTGACTGGCCGCTTCCCAAGTTTGTCTTAAATCCACCGATAAGAGCAAATAAAAGGGGACAAATAAAGCCGCAAATGCGATCAAAAGCAGTGTCCGTCTGAAGTGAGGGATTACATGACAGTAAATTCTGCAACCAACAGCTTTCATGGCAGAAAAGAAACGGAAATATTTAAGTCTGTGGCAGCGTCGGTGGCTTCGCTTTAACCCGAGCAGTCTCCGGTGACCGAAACATCGACTGATTTAAATGTTTAATACCTGCTGATCCAATAAGCCTATCAATACAGGGAAATAAATGGTGTAAAATATAGTTTGTGGTCTTTTCATGGTCATCAGATATGACCCATTTGGACATTCAGAGGCTCTGTAGTTACCGTGGAAACACTGTCATCTTCTACAACAGGGATGACCAACCCTGGTTCTTCAGATCTAATATCCTGCATGTTTTAGATGTGTCCCTCTTCCAACACACCTGATTCAAATGATAAGCCTATCACCAAGCTCTGCAGAAGCCTGATAACAACCATCAGGTGTGCTGGAAGAGGGAAACATCTAAAACATGCAGGATATTAGATCTGGAGGACCGTGGTTGGTGACCCCTGCTCTACAACATTGATTCACCAGTAAAATCCATGGAGTTGGATCAACGACAGTGGATGGACACACTTGGTTTATGTTCAGTTTGTTATATTTTTGCTGAAATAGTCACTTTTTTTGTCAGTTTTCTCTGATTCTGACACAATAACCCTCAACTTTAATCAAATTTTTTATGAACATCTACATAATCAGTGAATTGAATAGAGGAAAATACCTGATGTTCACAAAATACATAGGTTTATGTTATAGTAAATTGTAATAAATCACTTTAAAAAAGTTAAAAATAGAGAAAAAAAAAAGTTTTGTACATGCCACAAAAGGAACACTGGGTCTCTGATGGTTCCTACACTAGAAATGTAAGACTTTTAGACCTTTTCACGATAACTTTGAACAGAATTTAATGCTCATTTCAAGACCATACTGGCAAAAAACTTGTGACTTCTAGAATTTAGGAAAATATATTTAATTACTCCAATGCCTTGATTCCTACCGTTCCAAGTCGTTTCTCATCTGGGCTTCAAAGTTAGTGATATCTGGTTTGTAAGTTCAGTGTAAATTGTTGAGTTGGAACGAGTAGAACTGAGTCGACGAACATTACGGTGTTTATATTTCTGATATTTAAACACAATAGAGTCAAAAAATGTATGCAAACATAACTTAAGACCTAAAATATCAACTGTAATAGCTTTTAAAGACTTTTTTTTTTAAAGGTATTAAATGTAGATTTGTAAAGTCAAGACTCTTAAGACTTTTTAAGATCCTCCGAGAACCCCATTTAAAAGATGCATTATTTGTTCTGCCAATATCCGTCAGCTACATCAAGTCCAGACCACTTCCAATTTTCCAAAAGTAGATCTCGAGACACTTTTTTTTGTGCGTTTTTTTTTTTTTTCCCCCCTGGAGAAAGACACCAAAGGCAGATCCCTCTTTTTGAGTCGGTCGCCTCACTGTGGGACTGGATTCTCAAAGGCCTGGTTTATTTCCTGCAAAAAGCTTCAGCTGAGATACGTCACTGATGAGGGGCGGGAGTCGAGGGATGGGATGTCAGGGTGGCGGTGGACTGGGCAGGGGGGTGTACGTAAAAAAAAAAAAAAAAAAACAACCCAAAAAACAAACAAAAAAAAAAGGCCTGCCAACAACTACACGACTCCCACAGGCTTGTTACTGAATTGTTGGAATTAAATATAATTTCATTAAATTTTATTACAGTCGATCTCATTTACCAGAAATTATGTAAATATAGAACTAAACTACACTCCAATTATTCTTTGTTAGAAATGAAACACTGCCCGCTTGATCAAACACCAGTGATGGAACACAAGGGACTGACAGCAGATAGAAAATTACGGGAAACATCGATTATATTTCCACTGAATAAGAAACGCGATAATTATTGAACTCAACGTCCAAGTCTCAAAGATGACAAACTGTATTTTACACCAATTATTTACAAGTATTGATCAGATTAGTGGATCAACAGGTGTTAAACAGTTTAGGTCAGTAGATGGTTTGTGTTGCCAGTCAATGTTTGGGTCTTTATGGGTTAAATATGAGAGAGAAAAACAGTACAGATCATGTGGAGCAGCATCGACAAGCAGCTTCAGTATCACGATAAAGAAGAATTTATATACTTAGAGCCATTAAAAACACATGGGTCAGAATAATATGTATATTTGGAGACATATTAACCCTTTAAGTCCTGAGCCTATTTTGGCTATTTCTTTTAATACTTTTGATTTTGTCTCTATATACCACATAAAAAATGTTTCACATGCCCATGCTTGGGAACTTTTTTTCAGCCCAACTTCATCTATATGAAGAGATTATTATTATTTCACTATAACATCTATAATTATAACGTCATCACGTTGAGTAGGATCAGCTGATTCGACCACTTTTCCCAGTTTGTAACAGGGTGAATATATGGACACAAATGCAACGCCTGCCATCCCATCCCACCAGTGTAAGTGCACATTTATGCTCGGATAACCATTTTTACTATTATCAAATTAAAACAATCATATCTCTGGTTTTCCGTGGTCTATTGGCACCAAATAAAAACTGGGAGAGAGTTTCAAATCCACATTTTGGAGTAAAGTTGACGGCAGTGCTCCATGTGACAGAGGTGTTTGGTTATGGTGCTTTTAAGATGCCACGTGATCTGATCATGCTGGCATGATCATCGGCCCCACAGGGTTATTATTACCTCCGCCAAGGAGGTTATGTTTTTGCCAGCGTTTGTCTGTCTGTCTGTCTGTCTATCTGTCTGTTACCAAGATAACTCAAAAAGTTATGGGCGGATTTTCATGAAATTGTCACAGATTATCAGAAATGGGCACTGCCTTAGTGGAGGTCTGCACTCACCATGTGCTCCTCTAGTTCTGTTTGGGTTTACCTTCATATTAAAGAGGGAAGTGTTGGTCATTAGAGGATGAACTGTGGATGAATTGTGACCAACTGAACACATTTTTTCAGTGACTGAATACAGATACTCAGAAACTGAACGTGTCATCATTCATTATCGGTGTGTCCAAATCTGGATACAAACAAACAAACAGCGACCACACGTGGAACTAACTCACATGATTCTGTTCTTAGGATCCAATCACTCAGACGACTGATTGTACTGTGATGACAGAACAGATGGTGAGCGACTTCTCAGCTCAGACCTGTTTGTAACATACCAATGGAACGTTCTCTTGGTTGCATCGTAAGTCATGTCTTTTTTTTTTTTTAAACAGTTTTTTTTGTATCGGCGACTTACACATTTCAGTACATACACAATGTCTACTGTTTTCCACCTTTTCCATCGGACAGGTTTACAACATTTAGCACAATTAGCAAAGCCAAAGAAAAGGATAATGTAAAAAAAAAAAAAAAAAATTGTGTCATTTTGAGCAAAAACATTTCTGCGTCTTCTTTGCTGCCCTTATATCGACTGTTGACCACAGCTACAGTTACCAGTCAAACATGACTGAATAGGGCTGCAGAATATTGGCAAAACTTGCGATATGTAATATGAATGTACAGCAATGCGATAACAATAATGTTGTGATATTTCTCATTCACCAAAAGAAATACCAGTTTGACCTCAGAAAAGTGTTCCTTAACAATGTTCAAATGAGCCAATTGTTTGTATGTGACTCAATTATTTAGAATTT
>JAQQZY010000019.1:1009711-1022045 GCA_030068375.1 Ostorhinchus rueppellii | reverse complement strand
TAGGTAAACAGAAATACTGTTCAATTATGGCAGCAGTGGGACACCTTAGACTGGGTGGAGCTGGAAGAATACATTTGTTTAGCAACACACACACACACACACACACACACACACACACATATATGGTGTCTGTCATAGTTGAACTCAACATTCAACACTCTTTTCATGACCCGTGTCTGCACGTGTCGCTGCTTTTCTTTGGACTGAGCCGTTAGCAATACTTTTAATTTTTAACCTTTCATTCACTGTAAAAACTGTCAATTTGTTTTCAAACTTTTGTACATATGAATACTATCACACATACTTTTTTAACCTCTGTATATAATCTTGTAAATGTCTTGTTGTGTTTTTATTGTTGCAGAACTTCTTTTTTCTGCACCATGGACAGGAACACTCATTTCATTGTACCGTGTACTAAGTATACCTGTGTAGTGACAAAGATTTATTTATCTCATCTCACTTTTCACCAACTCAGCTTCCCTCACCTGAAGAGCTATCGTCTGATTTGGTCACTGCAGGTGTGGATCTTAGTGTTCATGTGAAATTGATATGTATAAACTGGTGGAAATGCTCTGGTCAGTCATGAATAGTCACTGTCCACAGAGACACTAGAGGGACTTTATTATTCAACAGTTAAGGAAGTATCACATTTGCAGAAAAACAGACTGCAGGAATTTGTGCATCAATTACACAAGATCAATACAAGGTTTTAGAGTAAACAGGCCCATTTCTACACATTAAAACATGGGAATTAGAAATAAAGGTCTGACTAAAACACAAGGGGCACCGTCTATAGATGGGCGAAATGAAGGCCTGGGTGTTTGATTTGAGTGGTGGTTCAGGTTATTGAAGCTGAGTTTGCAGCTTTCGGGGACTTTAGTTTTTCATTGTTGATCTTTTGTGATGATGGGCAAAACACTCAAGTATCAGTCCAACAAAATTCATAGTGTTTGTTCTTATAGTTTGAAATTTCTTCGGTATCTGTCAAACATACCTGACATGTTTCGGCAGTAAACTTCCGTCTTTGTCAGAAGATGGTGTGTGATGTGTTTAAAACGACTGATGTTGAGTCAGCGAAAAGGGGCGGAGTCGACCTGTCAAACCTGACAGGCTGACTCCGCCCCAGTGAACATCAGTCATTTGAAACACGTCACACCATCTTCGGACACCTCTGATGACAAAGACGGAAGTTTATCGCAGAAACATGTCAGGTATGTTTGACAGAGTACGTGTGATACAAAAGAAATTTCAAATAAAACACTGAAATATCAATAAAAACACAAACATTGTATCAAAGTAAACATGGTTTGGAAATTGTGTGGTTATCGTTGACGAATCTCAATAACACTGTTGAACAATTTGTTAGAAAACGTCTACTTCAGACATTAAATGTGCAAAATCTTATTCTTTAAAAAGCTGAATGAGAAAACAAATGACCCAAGCGCTGGTTCGCTCATATTTTCAATTTATCTGAGACTGTTATTACACATATACAGTAGTGGAAAAAATATTATTCCACCCTTGTTTTCTTCAGTTTCTTGTTCATTTTAATGCCTGGTTCAACTAAAGGTCCATTTGTTTGGACAGATATAATGATAACAAAAATAGCTCATCGTAGTTTCATTTCAGAGCTGATATCCATTTAACATGTTTTCTTGATAAAAACCAAAATCACTTCAGTTCTTGCACCAATATTTATGTCATTGTACTGACAAAAACAGTGCTTGTATTCAGTCTATGTTTTCTTTTCTGTCTGTTTTAGTCACATGATACACACAGGAGTTAGGACTGGATTACATAACCACTGTTTTTGGTGACTTTTGATGGTCTAATCATTTTTTCTGGGACTGTATGTTGGTTTATGTACCTTTATATAATGGGTTTATAAATGTTCCACTAGATAGAACCTGTAAAGTGCATGTATTGTCATGTGCAGACACTGTGCTGAAGTAGATCTGCAGCTCTGACACCAACATTCCTTTTGAATTAAACCCATTCTCTCATTAATTCTCATAACTTTCACATTTTAGCCCAAGACTGTATCTTAGAAACTACAACCAACTCACATGTTGGACTGAATTTTTCTTTAGTAGTGACTCAAATTTGGTAGGGTTTAACTACTTTAATTCTGGAAGCTTTTTACTTGTGGACAGTGTAATCTAACCTTTCTTTTATATATAAATTGAACACAGTAAAATGCCACTAACCAGCTGAAAAACAATAACAACCTGTGCCAGGAAGGAAAGGTGATGCGAACAGACCGCTCTACTGAGGCTCTGTGTGAAAACAAGCTGTCATTTTGTCTGAGCAGACAGAAAAATGGGAGATATTTCTGTCTCCATTTTGCCCACCGTCCAGGCTTTATGGTGTCACTGCAGGAAAACGACCTGTGGCTCATCCCGGTGCCATGTGCACTGCACTCTCCACCCTCATCAGCCACGCTAAATTAAGAGGCAGCCATCCACAGACAGCAGCGGCAGCCTGAGAGCCGCAGGCAACCAGTCATGACATTTCAGCTTCCCTCCGGCTGCAAATGACCCCGGCGCAAAAACCCATGCCCTCACCCCAAGAACAAAAAAAAAAAAACAAAAAAAAAAACATGGGGAAAAAATCCTGCATGGAACACCCACTCTACACACAACCCAGGCTGAGCTGAAATCTATCCCAATATACTCAAACACACATCCCCGCACACATCCGCACAGGGATCAGGCCCATTCAATACCAAAGCTCAACAGAGCTCATGCATATTTATGGTAAGGGAGAGCAGACCCACTCCACAGAATATCAATGGAGGCTGTGGGGCAGCCGCTTTATCCCTCCTTCTGTTTTGGAAGATGAACAAAACTTCAGCAAAACTCACACTACCAAACCAATTATATGACTACGTATCGGTGCATTACCTTAACTCTGAGCAGGTACACATCAGTGTCAGCGGGTGGTACAGTATGGAAGCCCTGCAGCCTCCAAACCTCCTGCAGAGACTGTTTCCAAGACTAATTTCATTCATAGTTTACCATTTTAGGTAATATATCATTTTGCTTTCTTGCTGAGAGTCGGTTAATGACCATGATAACGTTAGCATGCCTGCAGTACATGGCCAATACGCAGCGACTGTAGAAGCTGCTTAGCTTTGCAAAAAGACTGGAGAGGTAGAGCATCTCGATCGGCTTCATTGGCCGAGTGCAAACGGCCTTTCACAGTGGGACGTACAGCCTGGTGTTATCTGGTGGTGTTGTTTCAGGCACAGAAGAAAAAAATGGAGACGACTCAAGACCAGAGACGACGTTTACCTATGGACACAAACTGTCCAACAGATCCAAAACCATTTGGACGTTTAACATTTAACCCCTGAATGCAGTGGGTCCAACCTTTTTTGACTCATGACCCCATTTGAAAATCACAAATTTGTGGCAACCACAGACATTCAAAACACAGACCTTTGTTTCGCTAAAATGTCTTTGCTTTCGATCATGTAAGTTTGCTATGTTGCAAATAAACTGTTTAATCATATATTTAATCTATATAATGTATATTATTATGGACAGAGGCGGAAAACCAGGTTCAGATTACTGCACAAAAGGAGAATTTCATTTTCCTTGGTCAGGATCTGCACAGTCAGTCCAGCTGGATTTACAAGGATGAACTGAACAAACAAGAACTGAAACTGAAATATGAAAGAACTGCAGCATCTGAAACTGACCACAGTGAACATCTGACACACAAACAGTACCATAGTGAACATCTGACACAGAAACAGTACCACAGTGAACATCTGACACACAAACAGTACCATAGTGAACATCTGACACACAAACAGTACCACAGTGGACATTTGACACAGAAACAGTACCACAGTGAATATTTGACACAGAAACAGTACCACAATGAACATTTGACACACAAACAGTACCACAGTGAACATTTGACAGATAAACAGTACCACAGTGAACATTTGACACACAAACAGTACCACAGTGAACATCTGACACACAAACAGTACCACAGTGAACATCTGACACACAAACAGTAGCACAGTGGACATTTGACACAGAAACAGTACCACAGTGAATATTTGACACAGAAACAGTACCACAGTGAACATTTGACACACAAACAGTACCACAGTGAACATTTGACACACAAACAGTACCATAGTGAACATCTGACACACAAACAGTACCACAGTGAACATCTGACACACAAACAGTACCACAGTGAACATCTGACACAGAAACAGTACCACAGTGAACATGTGACAGACAAACAGTACCACAGTGAACATGTGACAGACAAACAGTACCACAGGGAACATGTGACAGATAAACAGTACCACAGTAAACATGTGACAGATAAACAGTACCACAGTGCTTCAGTTTCAGCTTCAGTTTGTCATGTCTATGGATTGTGAACTGTGACTGTGCCTCTGTCAACTCACCATATATTTTTAATTATTAAGCTTATATTTTTTATTTTAAATCTTTTTTTCTAGTATTTTCAGGTGACCCCATTTCAATGCCAGGTGACCCCACATGGTTGGAAAAACACTGTCCTGATGGTTTCCAGGTCTACCCCTAGGTCTCCACCTGGTGTAGAGATTCAGGGTCACGTATCCATTGGCAGTAGCAAACATGTGATAAAGTTGCAGAACAGGGAGGAAATATATGCATGTAAATCCATGGGTAAAAATCAACTAAATGCAAGTGGGTGAAAACACAATGTTTATGTATGAGCTCCAAATAAATCAACTAATATCAAGTCTCTGAACCACTGGGAGATTTTGTTTCCTCTTACAACATTTAACCTTTTAATCCACATGTGGTCAGTGTTCCTTACATCCTTCCATTGATTACAGCAGGCAAAAAAAATCCCACAAACACAATTTGATTGATTTGTAGAACCCAGTTTAGGCAGAGTGAAGTAGAGTCTGGTTCTACAATCCATGATTTAGTTCAATCCATAGAAGAACCAACGTCGTTAAAGTGCTTAAAAGTTTAATCTCGGGTGACATGTCGGATCAGGAGTCTGGTATTAGCAGGAAGGTTCAGAGGTAACTGCAAGGACAGCACCAGATCCAGTACTGAGATTTGAGAGTATGAGTTTGCAAATTTGGACCAATAATCACACATTAGGAAATCTGTAAAAAGCTGCTACAGAGAGTCTAATACGCCTGATGAACAGAAGAGACTCACTGAAATCAATCACATATCCTCTCTTTGGATGTGGAAGTGTTCAGTAGAAGCAGCGGTGTAGTTCAGGGTATATAATGGTACACCAACGTATTTTTCAGCCATTATTGTATCTACTCAATTCTAAATTTCCCTGATACACACACTAAATAGTAAAATTGTTGGCTGCAATAATAAAATGTGCATCAATTTCATAAAAAGTTGACACCTTGTTTGTGCTGGTAAACTGTGAGAATAAATACAGACAAAACAAAATAAACCCTCCCCCCTTGGACAGTGAGGCCATGACCCACCCTACTCTGCCTCTAATTGGCTAATACCTTCACTGATTAGATTGGTCAACTTTTAGGTATGGCAGATGGGCCAATTAGAAGTAGAGTAGGGCGGGTCATACCAAGCAAAATATTGCTAACTAGAGCTGGCCACCTCTGGAACCTGATTGGACACCTCAGATACCAGTGCCACCCCAGGTGATTGACAGGTCACTGCACGTCTCATTGAAAGATGTGCGATCATTGGAAATGTGAAGAAGAAAGGCAGAACTTGAAAAGCACTCAGAGCGCAGACCTCTGCCAAGGTAGTGTTTGTACTTTCCTCCACTAGATGGTGCTGAATTACCTCAAAATCAACTCTGGTCCACCATGCCCTATCACATTGAAAAAGAATCCCTTTAAAAATTCCTGGATCCAGACGGTGATCTAGATCACCTCCAAAATTTAATCATCTCTTCCTTGACCCTGAGTGGACATATCCTGAAAATGTCATCAAAATCCGTCCATAACTTTTTGGAGTTATCTTGCTAACGGACAAACAAAGAGACAAACAAAAAGACAAACCAATGCTGATGAAAACATAACCTCCTTGGCGGAGGTAATAAACATCTTTCATGTGAGTGATATGTATGGAGAGAAGCTGCTTTCATAGAATATATAATTCTGAGGTAAATTTTAAGGTGCTTTCAGAAGGAGTCACTGTTTGAAAACTACTGGTCATATGATTGCACATTTAGAGGAGAAGAGATTTTTTCCGCAATAGTTAAACTGTGTGAGTAGGCTAACAGTATTAAAGGGTAAAGTTATGAAAGGCTAATGTTATCAAAGGTGAATATTATGAAATGCTAACGTTATGAAAGGTGAACATTATGATAGGCTAATGTTATTCTATATTTGCCTCATGTTGAATACATCTACATTCATGCAGCTGCTTGTGTGACCAGTGAAACCTACACACTGGTCCTGATCTACTCAGAATAATTTGTGTTACTGAGCAAATACCACTGACAGATTTTTTGGTAAACTAAACAGAGTAGTATTACATGTCATGGTTTCTAAAACAGGGCGTTTTTCTGGACTAATTTATCAAAATAAATAAATACATAAAAATTAAGCAAAAATTTAAAGTATACCCTCTCCTCCAGGGATCGCTATACCACTGAGCAGAAAGCAGTTTGTTGGATCAGGTGTTAAACTTAAAGTATGCTGCGTACAATGTGAATAAAAAGGGAGCCAAGACAGACCCCTGTGGAGTCCCAAAGACGCAAAACCCTGGTTGGGAGTCAGAAGGTCCTTTGCCGTCTGCCCTAACGTGCTGCACATATTTTACAAGTCGATTAAAGCCAATGTACTTATGTGTGCTGTGGTCTGCTGGGGAGCTGTATCAAATAAAAAGATGAAGTGGGGTGGGGGTAATAAATAGATCAGTGAGAGGGGGAGGTGTTGATCTCTAGGGTTCAGCTTACGGAGCTCCAACCTTTCCACAGAGCTAATGACAGCCCATCAGCCCCCCACCCAGCAGCCCGTGTTAATGCAGAAAACCATTATCACAGAGTAAATTAACACACATCGCAGGGGAAGTGTTTTTCTAACCACTCGAGGGCATTTGCACACATCGAACAGCAGCTGCTGCGACTCCACTGTAAAGACACGTAGGAGTGAGCATGGGTTTGACCGTCCAGCTCGACCGTCTCTGTCCTGCATGTCATCACTCCCACGTCCAATGAACACGTCAGTCTTGCCACTCGTGTTCGGGCAGTGACCCGTCAGCTCGTCTCTGTCGTCCTGCAGGAGAGGGGGAACTGCCGATACTTGTCAACTGGAGGAGAATCATTTGCATCGAACGAGGAGTTAAAAGAGAACGAGAGCTCTCCACTTTCGTCTCTTCCACCGATAGAAGCCTCCTCGGGGCTTGGAGAGGCTCGGAAATCACTGAATGAGCAAAAAAGTAAATAAAAAAATAAAAAATGAAACACCTCACCCTGATTTGACTCATGAAATAATCATCAAAAGCATTAACTGCATTTCACACCCAGCGTTTATTTTGTGAGGCTATTACTGGTGGATGTGGTTCCACTGATGTACATTACAGCGCACTTAATGCAGAGGGCTAATCTATCGGCAGGCTGTCCATTTGTAATGAATCACAGAGGCTGGAAATGACAAATCATTTCTCTGTACTAAATATAAACAATGAGCCTGAGCCTGTTTTTTTTTCTTCCCCCCCACAGCTGAACCTTTCATAACCGTCATTTGACAAAGCTGCCTTTTAACTAATGACGGCTGCAAGGATCTAACAGACCCCTAATGTGAGCCTCCACAGTTTCAGATGAAAAAACAAAACAAAAAAAAAACAAGTTTGCATATCAAAGAGCAAAAAAAAAAAAAGGAAAAAAAAAATCAGCTCAGTGTGGTGGAGAGAGACTCCTCTCCGATTAGGAAGTGTTAAGACCCAATGTGAGAGCCAAATTACAGCTGCATGTAGGCCACTATTTCAACATAAATACACCAAAAAGGAAAACCTGGACATGGTTTTGCTGTATCTGGACATTAGTGTTTACTTGTATGCGTGACTTAACAGTTTAACATGTTTGTGAAGGATCTCATGAGTTAAACAAAGTTACATAATGTCTGGAATATCAGCAAATATCACTGTTGAAACACATTTATCACCAACTTCATGCCAAATTTCCCCATCTCTACTTCTAACAAGGACTGTTAGAAGTAAATCAGAATTAAAACACTCATATTACAAATGTTTGCTTTTTCTGATTGAGTGGAATATGGAAATTTCCGTTTCAGTTTGTTTCTTATGCATCGCATTAAGCTGCTCGGTTGTTTTATACATTATTAATCACTGCCTTGATTAGGTTCTAAGGCTAAGCTTTGTTGGGGAGTGAACGGAGTGTTTAATGTATGGAAATGTGAGCTTGAGGAGAGAAGTTTAGCAACAGACTATGATACGATAGAAAGACTGACACGGGCCATTATGAATAAATACCACAACGAACATCTAAATCAGTTATTCTTCTGAGAAACTATAGGATTATTTGATGGAAATTTACATCCAACAAGAGAAACTAGAAAAGTACTCTGAGACCGCAGACCTCCGCCAAGGTAGTGTTTGCACTCCCCCCTCCCCCCTCCATCAAGGTTATATTTTTGCCAGGGTTTGTTTGTTTTTAGCAAAATAACTCAAAAAGTTATGGATGGATTTTGATTAAATTTTCAGGATATGTCGGCTCTGGTTTTAATGTAGCGTTTGTACTTTCCTCCACTAGATGGCACTGAATGACCTCATATGCTGTTCTGTGCTGTCATGCCCTATCTTGCAATGAAAAGAATCCTTAAAAAAATGCCTGGATCCAGATGGTGATCCGCATCGCCTCCAAAATGTCATCTCTTCCTTGACCCAGCGCAGACATGTCCTGAAAATTTCAGCAAAATCCATCCTCAACTTTTTGAGTTCTGTTGCTAAGAAACAAACCCATAAACCCTGGCAAAAACATAACCTCCTTGGTGGAGGTAATTATTGGTGGTATTATTTGTTTCACATCCCCAAGAAAAAGAGAAAGTTATCATCTGTGGACACACGTGTGATAGAATGAAGGCAGGACAAAAACTACGGAGCCTCTGAGCATCCAAATGGGTCATATCTTTTCTATGAATGCATATTCAAAGTGAGTACAGTGGATCCATTATTCATTCACTCTCACATTCACACTGTGGTTGTGTTAAACTACATCTGTATCCATAGCCCCTCTGACCTCCACTGAACATTCATATGCATTCCTACGCCAGTATGAGTGACACTGGAGGCAAGGAGGGTGAAGTGTCTTGCCCAAGGACACAACAGCACATTAATAGGACAGAGTGGAATTTGAGCCGACAACCCTTCAATTATTGGATGACCTGCTCTACCTCCTGAGCCACAGCCGCCCCCAACAGCCCATTGTAAGTAAACAGTGGGTAAGAATTATTTAAAACAATATTTTAAAATTTCAACTTTGGCCTACTTTTCCCAAAATGTAATCAAATCTATTTTGGGTCACTGGCAATCTATAAACCCAATGAGGTATGAATTCAACCAATACTTTTACTGCTGAAGTGTTAAAAAAAAACAAACCAAACCAAACCAAACCCAGTACCCCCTGCCTCCACTTTGGGGGGCGGGGTAATGACTCTTTGGGTTCATCAAATAGAGCCAAACACAACAGCTTTCATGACTGTCAGTAAAAGAACAGAGCTGTGCTTCAGTGTCCTGTCCTCTGTGAATGTGATGCATTTCATCTGCAATGAGTGACAGCGAAACTGATCACTGTCACTGATCACTTCATGTCAAGGACGTAAGCGGTGCATAGAGGTGTGAGTCATACGTGATCGATGTGGGTAACCTTGGTGACAGTTGTATTCATTTCCTTAATAAAATGTGGTAAAACCACAGCACATAGGTCCTTTTCTCCGAAACAGAAAAGAGAAAAGTATGTGAAACTTAAGAGTGACTGCCAAAGAAGAGGAAGCAGAGCCAAGCGTTGGCCCGGGGAGGATGTGGCCTTGCAGAGCATCAAGATGAGGCTTGTGCCAGTAAAGGAGTAGTTCCAACATCATCTCATTATGCTGAGGAGAAGGAAAACAGTGCATGACGCTCTATGTGGGATCCGACTTCCATGGACACGATCTGAGCAGAACAGAAGGTATAATTCACAGCTAACTGGGCTCAGTCCCTGTTGTTGGTCCAACCAGTAACCCCGAAAAAACACATTCAAATCAGTTGGGTAAAACATCCTGATCATGGTTTCACAAGTCGAATGTGCCATTAGAACATCAAGCCATCATTTAGTGGTTTATTCTTTCAGGTTTGAGCATTTGTCTGGTAATTACAAGTGCTATTATCTCTGAGGCATACTTTTAGGTAGTGAGCAATGCAGCTGCGATTTGTACGGCAAATTTTAGAAAAACACGGCCAAAAAAACAATGCACGTCTTGGCCAAATTCGTGCTCAATATCTATACAGTTGTGTCAGCTCCTAATTTTGGCAAAATCCATCTTTTTTTTGCTAAAATCCAGCTAAAGATCGCGTCAAGTACACAACTAGCAACGAGACTTCCAGTTCGACATTTTGCCAAGAAATACACAATCTGATTGGTCGATTGCTGTGAAAATGACAAGTCACTCGATCTCTCTTATACTGCAACTCTAAGATAAATAAAATATAATCACTGCCCAAAGAAGAATGTCAAGGAGGCCGGGAAGACATACCTCCCTGGTAACACATCTGAGACACCTCTCCATCCCCCAGGAGTCAAATCTCATCCTTGGCACAGACCAGATCCGAAGGTCCTCGATCCAGACCAGATACCATTACAAACCAGGTCTTTATCTGACCGCCAGTGCTGCAAACTTGTCGCTTTTCGGCGACTCTCACCTTTTTCATTGTCAACTGTGTCATTCACGTGAATCGTGTAGAACCGGAGGTTTTTTTTGTTTTTTTTTTTTGTGGGGGTGGGGGGGTGGGGGTCAGAATCTCAGCCTTTGCCTCAGGATCTTGAAAAGCACTGCCATCGAACTTCGCACTTGTTATGGTGAATTCAGACACAGGCGCCAACTTTGTACTCCCGTTGCTTTTCCCATTGACTTTACATTGGGGTCGCTAGCGTAGAACTGATTCACGCTTTCAATGCGCAATACAGCATCGTGGTAGCCTGGCATTCAGAGACCTCCCTGAATTTGAGGTAAGTCAGCCTTTTTGGAGCTAAGACAACAGATGTTTGTTTGCTTAAAATAATGTTAGTTGGGTTTTTTTCTTCATATGCCTACATTTAGTGTTGCGTCAGCATCACCATTATCCGCGCATTATTCCCTCATTATCCGCGCACCCCCCCTTCATTCGCCTGAATGAAGCAGTGAAGTGGTTCAGTGGCTCTGACCAAGCCTTCTGCCCGACCTGTATTGGACCCACTGGTAATGACCTCTGGACCCTCTTTGACTCGCCCCTTCGTTTCCTCCAAGTCTCCAAGGTATTCAACCTCGTGGGACCGACCCCGGATCACTGGACTTAGACTATTTGAACTGCATGCACCAACGGGTGACGAAGAGGATTTCTGTTTGTGTTTTTGGACTGTTGGATCACCAAAATTGGTGGTGTTCCAGATCACATGTTCCTCATCCCATTTCAAACAATTCCTGAAAATTGAATCCAAATCCGTTCAGAACTTTTCAAGTTATTTTAAACACAAACAAACAGATGAACGCCGGCAAAAACATAACCTCTTTGGCGGAGGTAAAAAAAAAAGAACAGATAGAGGACTGACCTGAGATCAGTCATTTTTATGTCATTTGTAGCTTTAGCTAACAGTTAAAAGGTCGTTCTGTAAGTGTAACTCCGTACTTTGACTCAGTTCTAAAAACACACCAGATTTGCACATCAGTGATGAAACATGTCGACAAAATTAAAGATTAAAAAGTACTCATTTTGATTGTTTTATAGAATTAATGTCGTTTCCACTGTATCATGTAACAATGTCAGACGGTAACGTTAGCTAGGAAGTGCTCCAATGCTAACATTAGCTGTTACTGTTCTTCTACTTTGATATAATGTAAAATCCATCCTGATGGGACTGTAAACTCACCTCCACTTTACTCAACTTTGCTTTTATTTCTGGTTTGTTGCATGTCAGACCATCGTCACATGGTGGCCATTGTCTTGTGATGTTATGTTTACAGTGTTATCAATAAGATAATGTTATAAAGGTGTGTTAAAGTTGTTTAAACACAAAAAATCTGACAAATACAGATCGGATTAACAGAGGCACAAAAGATTTAATAACAGGCAGAATATTGTTGAAATTTAACTTAATTTTGTTTAAACATTTC
>JAQQZY010000019.1:849807-866371 GCA_030068375.1 Ostorhinchus rueppellii | reverse complement strand
CTCCATGTGACCCTAGTGAGGATAAAGCGGGTATAGAAGATGAATGAATGAATGAATGAATGAATGAATGAATGAATACTTTCAAATATAAGTATGTATCTAATAAGTTTTACACAAAGTCAATCTAATCGAAATTATAGGGCAGGAACTTTCAACAGAACCTTATATACACCTCATATTTGGCCGAAAAGTTCAGAGCACCTTATGTTTCAGTCTGTGATGTCTGTTGGCTTATACCCTGTCCACAGTGTTGAAGATAGTTGATAAAACAAAGAGTATTCCTCTCTACTTCTGAGCCTCTTGTCCATATGAAAATGCCTTTTTTGTGTCGCAAAAACTGACATTTTTAAACTTAAGTATAAATGTCTAAAACTCCAGTTTGTGTGTATCTGTGTGTTTTGGTTAAAAGTAGAGACTGTGAATTGATGGCATCTCTGCCTGTTCTACTCATGTCTATTATGTCTGTGCTACTGAAGCTGCACCTGAAACATCAAGATTCAAGTTTATTGTTGTATACACAGCAGTACTGAGCAACGAAATTCTCACTTGGCGAGTTCCCTTCACACGACTAACGTAAATAATTAAACCAAATTAAAATGAAATAAACTATACATTTAAAACAATTTAAATTCACCTAAAAGTAAATAAAGGTAATAAACTGCAAGGACAAATAAATAGGTCAAATAAAATAAAGTGAGTACTCAAAAAAAAGACGATTGTGCAAGATTAAAAATAATACTGTTGCAGTGGGAGGACACTGAGTGCAGATATTACTCCTATGTAAATGTGTACAAATGTGAGCTGCAGTCAGTCAGTCATTCAGTATCCTGATGCATGTGGATGAACATCATATCCAGGTGCATAAATCAGTGTGTGACCTGCAGTAGGTGGAGGTCAGCGCCGGTACCTCAGGGAGACGGACCGGACCAGCGTTATGGACAAACCTACATCGTGTAAAGAATACACTTCAACACCTCAGTTCATTCAAAGCTTTAAAAACAAACAATAAAATCTGAAAATCAGTTCTAAAGTTAGCAGGGAGCCAGTGCAAAGATGCAAGAATTGGAGTAATATGCTCCAGTTTTTTGGCCCCTGTTAAAAGAAAATGATAGAAATGTGTTGTGCGCATTAATGGGTTAAACCTTTACCTCCCATAGCTCCTCTGGGTGTTCCTGCTGTACTCATCCTTTGAATTATATCTATGTGGACAGAGATATTTTGGAAAATGAAGTTCATGCATGGGCAGAATTGTTTTTAAGAAATGGATGAAGAAAGTATCAGTTTAGAAAAATATCCATATTCAGGTTGTCAGGGTGTTAATTTGGATCTCCCAGATGGAAACGGCATCTTTTCCAAACAATTAGTGTGAAGGCCGTAGCCACACAGGTTTAGGTTCGACCACACCTTCACCTCATTAGTTTATCATTTTACATTCACTGTATTGTCATTTTCAGTGACTCTGTTTCTAATCATCAACTCCTGGTCATTTCAGTTCCAGCCATCCACACATTTAATCACTTAACATACAGTTTACTTCATTTTTGTATTTATTTTAATCTTACACTGTTATGGGTGCACATGTAACATTATAGGTGACAAAATTATGCATTCTTCAGTTTTATTGTTATATTAACCCTTTCATACATGAATTATGAAAAACTTAGTCAATATTTTTTTCCTGAGTGTTTTTATTCCTCTTTAGACGTGAAAAAAACAATGCAATTTAATTTTTTTAATTAATCTATTTTTTTGTGAAGGTAGATTTGTTCTTTCTTTTTTTTTTTTTTAGACCACCACCCCTCTTTGGGGGACAACTTTCTTTTTAATTACAGCTTATGTTTACTAAATAACCATCTCAGTTTTGACATAGTAGACATAGTACATTTGTTTCTTTATCGCTTTAACAAAACAAAACAAAAATTCAATAAAAAAAAAAACCTCTTTAAAAAAAGTGTTTGAATAAAAAAAAAATTAAGATCTAAAAAAATTACATTTGAACACTTTTCGTTATTTTTTTATTGAAGTGAATTTTTTTAAATTGAAAAAACATTTTTTAAATTGAAAATATTTTTTTGGTAAAGCAAGAAGGAAACAAATCTATCTTCAAAATTTTTTTGTGGCGTTTCCAAAATGTGCACTCTTTGACACCATGTAATTAGTTTTTGATCCAAAAAAATGCACCATCAGAAAAAAAAATATAAAATAAAAACCTTTTAATGCAGGTAATCTAATGTTTGCTCACATTTGATCATATTTCCAGTTTTTATTAGCAATTCATTTACACTCAAACATGTTAGTGCAGATCAGGTTTGTCAAGAACAGCATAGTTACAGTAATGATATGGATGTCAGTGTATTATGGGATGGTGCATATGTGTCCACTGTGTTGGCTGATATGGAACTAAAACATCAAAACCCATGAATATGTAGGAGAAAAGCTGTAGAATAACTGTCCACTGTAGTGCATGAAAGGGTTAACCCTTTTGTTTGTTACCCTGTGGTGGAGAAGAGGGCGTGGCTAAAGGTGCAGCAGTCTTAAATAGTCCCACCCTCTCATTAGGACTGTGCCATGAACAATGATAAAATGGGTGGATTTTGGGTTTAGTTCAGATTTCTTTGCATTCAGTTATGTTAGAGCAGGGGTCTCAAACATGCAGCCCAAATGCACCAAAGGTTCCAGTCTGGCCCGTGGGGTGAAGTTCCAAAGTGCAAAAGTTCCACAGTCAAGGCTATGGAACTCATTTTACTCACTGTAAAAAATAAAAAAAAAGGATATCCAGAGTATTGAAAGAGCGTTGTAGTTCTTCACATCCTCATATATTTGAGTAATAGGAGCTTCCCAGTTACTGTTTACAGCTGTTTGAGCAGAGATCTGTGATATTTACAACAGAAACCAGCAATTTAATCTGACATTTTGTCTGTTAGTCTGATGTTAAATTAATCTAAAAGTCAGGCCATTTCAATTTAAACATACATACTGTTTAGAGAAGAGACTGAAGAGCTGATCTGTTGAAGCTTCTAGACCGGCAACACAATGATGAACAGAATAATTAAGTCAATCAGTCAAATCCGCATCATGATATTGGCATTTATTTCAAATGGATCCTCATCTTCTTCCAAGTCAAGCACTTTCAACTTTGTGATATTAACCCATGAAGACCCACACCGCCACTGGTGACCAAAACCTTCTACAGATCTAAAATGTTTAATAACTTCTTAAGGTAAACAGGTAGGTAAACAGAAATACTGTTCAATTATGGCAGCAGTGGGACACCTTAGACTGGGTGGAGCTGGAAGAATACATTTGGTAAACACTGTATAACCCTCAGCTTTAATATGAGCTTTTAAGAACATGAGTGATCTGTAAATTAAGTACAGGAAAATACAAGATTTTTGCAGGGGGGAAAAAAATCAAAATACAGAGGATAAAATGATAATAACTGATGATAAATCACTTACAAAAGGTTAAATCTGGAGAAAAAAATCATTTGGGAACTGAGACAAAAGTAACTTTGTGTATTTATGGATTAAAAAGTGCTACATGAGTTGCTTTTCCATTAGGCTTACGCTCAAAACTTGACTGATATTTACTAAACATCGAAAAAACAGAAGTGCATAATGTTGGTTTTTCCATTAAATCAAAAATGTGATGATTTGTTTATTTATTATTGCAAGATGACGAGAAGACATTCCATAAACTTGGTGATGAACGCAAATGTAGTGTTCATTTACAGATAGATTCATTCTTCTTATTATTATACTGTATAATACCCTCTATCTTGTACTAAATTTAAAAACACTTCAGTTTCCTGGTGTGTCCTCACAAACCACACCATATTTCTGTTAAAACCTCTTCTTCTCAGCTTGTTGTAATGTCCATCCACGTCTGTTTTTTTTTTTTAGCATGTCTCTATTTGTGAAAAAAGGTCTTTCCATTGCAGTTTTGTGTAATATACCAATTTCACAACGCCCTAAAAAACCACCTCTTTCCAGCGTAAAATCTTTTAATCGAAGTTTTTGCGAGTTTTGGCTAATGTCATTTTTCCATCAGGTAAATTTTTATGTGCAAGTTATATTTGAGGATCACTGGAAAAATGTCTATGGTTGATGAGATCCTGAAAGAGAAGTGTGGACATGTGAGACAGGAGTACAAGTGGAACCATGAGCAGGACAGACCACCACAGAACATCTATGAGGAACCAGAACAAGCTCCGAGATCTAAAATACCAGCAGATGTTGGCGCCTGCAAGTGTATGTCTGTACGGTTTGTGCATATTTTGTGCGTAAAGAGTGAAATTAGAGAGAGAAAAAGAGGTATGTTGTGGTTCTCATCATGGAGAACTCCCTCCCCCCGCTCTTACGAATCATCCCCCTGTTTTATCTGTTAGAATACGTCGGAACAGATGCTGCTGGATGAATGCAGCACAACAACACTGGTACCTGCAGTTGGAAGTGGGTAGTGTGTGTGTTGCCACCTAAGAAAGTGTACGCTATATTTAGAATATTTTCCTGGCTTTACCTCTGTGTTTTATAATTCCCTCCAATGGGGAGCTGGAGATCTGAAGGAACATCCAATTCCCCCCTCTCCTGACTGAAACACAAATACTGCTACCACTTATGCTATTGTGCTACTTGGGTGTTTCAATACATTGGTTAATCCATACGGGTAAACAACTTAAACCATCCAGGCAGCCTTTTTGTGAAGAAAAATCAGTGCCCCATTGAGCAAGTCTGGTTGTTTTGAATAGAGTAAAGCAATGGCTTCAGTTGCTGTTAGAAAATAAGTGGGGGGTTCAGACTTCAGCTGAGGACCAGGTGGCCTGAACACCTCTGATTACACGACAGCAACTTTTTTTTTTTTTTTACAATTAACATTTTTGTTGTCGAAATAAGCCTGTTACTGGACCACTATTTCAGCCTGCATTTTGCATTTTCATCTTTTCTGCTGCTACTTCTTGATATAATAAAGAAAAACACTTAAAATTCTTAGAAAATAAGCAACCCATTATGTGCTCTTTTCTTTTGTAGGGATTTAATCATGTTAGTACCTTTACACACATGCAAATGATTAATAAAAATAACTTCCCTTCTTACAATATCTGGACTCTGTTGTGTTTTATCTTCATCATAGTATGAAATTAAAAGTCCATCACATTCTGCTGCGTAATCATGCATCCTGGAAATCTGTTTCTACTCTATGGCTGCCCAAACTGTGCCAACCTTCTATGTGCAGGACACTTGACAAAAGAAAATGTAAACTTTAGATGACAGAAAACGCTGTTAATAGCAAAAACCGTAGCATGAAGTGGTTGACATGTTTATGCCTGATAGTGTGTTTTCCATATTTACCCCATCACTACATATCGTTAGCTCCATGTCAGTATTATAGATGACCCAAGTACCTTCAACTACTATTTTGGAATAAGGAAAAGGCTGGATCCCAGTTCACCCCTTGGCCCCTCCGCCTTACCCCTACCCCTCTGTTTTGTGTGTATACACAAAGGGGTAGTGTTGTCCTCATTCTCAATTAGACGTAGGGGAAGGGCTAAGGTTGAGGCTGTATATAATCCTAGATTTTTCCAGGACCACACTATGAATGCAGGCGTAGGAGAAATTTCCCATGATTTTGTTTGAATCATTGGTCAGATGGAGGTAAATACAGCCAATAAGTGCAGCAGTGATGAAAGAAACACACAAATGTACGTGTTTTCTTTGTCAACAACTTAATCATTTGATCAAACATTTAATGCAGTTTCAATGTGTTATAGGCAAGACAAGTTTATTTATATAGCACATTCAATGTACAAAACAATTCAAAGTGTTTTACATAAGACATTGAGAGCATTACAGCAGGGAAGCAATAAAAGAATAGGCCTGAGAGGGGAAAAAAAGCAAGCAAGCAACCAAGGAAGCAAGTAAACAACCAAGGAAGCAAGCAACCAAGCAAGTAAGCAACCAAGGAAGTAAGCAACCAAGGAAGCAAACAACCAAGCAACCAAGCAAGTAAGCAACTGAGGAAGCAAACAACCAATCAAGCAAGCAACCAAGCAAGCAACCAAGCAAGTAAGCAACTGAGGAAGTATGCAACCAAGGAAGCAAACAACCAAACAAGTAAGCAACTGAGGAAGTAAGCAACCAAGGAAGCAACCAAGTAAGCAACCAAGGAAGTAAGCAACCAAGCAAGTAAGCAACCAACCAAGGAAGTAAGCAACCAAGCAAGTAAGCAACCAAGGAAGTAAGCAACCAAGGAAGCAAACAACCAAGCAAGGAAGTAAGCAACCAAGCAAGTAAGCAACCAAGCAAGTAAGCAACCAAGGAAGTAAGCAACCAAGGAAGCAAACAACCAAGCAAGCAAGCAACCAAGCAAGTAAGCAACTGAGGAAGTAAGCAACCAAGGAAGCAAGCAACCAAGCAAGTAAGCAACCAAGGAAGCAAACAACCAAGCAAGCAAGCAACCAAGCAAGTAAGCAACTGAGGAAGTAAACAACCAAGCAAGTAAGCAACCAAGCAAGTAAGCAACCAAGGAAGTAAGCAACCAAGCAAGTAAGCAAACAATCAATTGAAATAACAGGCAGGCTGTAACAGTTTTCTTCCACCTATGTCCTCCATTACAGGCACTAATGTTCACCTAAACCGAACTGTTGGCAGTCTCAGAACATCCCCATGCACTGGGTAAGGGTACCATAAGGGTGGGGCCAGTGGAGGGGGTCCAGTGGATACAGGTAAGAAGTTGTGAAAATTTTGTGTAAGATCTGCTGTAGAATAGGGGAACAGAACCCAGAGTTGGACATTGAAAGTAGGTAAAGTTTGACTTTTGTTTCACACCAGTGTTAGTCATGTTAGTTATGGTCTGCAACTCTATGTATATAACTGCTGCTGCCCCACCTCCCCCCACTCAGACAAAAAACAAAACAAAACAACAATAGCCCTCCTCTCTGTTTTTTTGATAAATTGCACCCTGCACATACCCCCATTTGTGAGAGACTGCTTTAATCCAAAACCTCTTAGTTATGAAAGGTTAATCATGTGTTGGCTGATAGTGTATGTGCAACACATGAAAGCCCTTATCAGTGATGGCTCTACAGATAGCTTTAAAGAACATTCCACAGCTACACCCATCGGTCGAGCTTTCCACAAAATCCTGACACCACTGCGTTTCTTTTAAAACCACATTGAGCTTAATTTCTGCTAGATCAGGCTGATATCTAAGACATGCAAATATCTTGATATAGAATTACATCGTCATAAAAGCACCATGGCCAAAAAAGAGACAGAGAGGGAAGAAGAGAAAGGGAGAGAGGGTGAGGACAGGAAGAGGCCAGATAAGAAAGGAGGCCAGAAAAGGCGACGGGAGAAAGAAGGCGAGCGAAAGGACAAAGGCAGAGATAGATAGAGAGAAAGAAAGGAAGGGGAGATGGACAGAGGGAGGGTGCAGTGATCCAGAGAAATGAATTAGCCTGCTGTGAATTGACAGTTCCAACTCTGTCGCCAGTTTCTCCCTCTCCCCTTATAGACACACTTTATGAATAGGAGCCATTGCCAAGAGGAAAATAACACAAAAAAAAAAAAAAAAATTGCAGCTTTAAAAAAAAGAAGAAGAAGGAAGGAACGAAAGGAAATTGAATTTTTGTGTTCATTTTGTAAGTCAACATTATTTCCTGAAATCACTTGGAGAACCTGCCAGGACCTGCCACACTTAGTGATTCTACATGTGTCCAATCCTCTGAGGCAGAGCAGGTCCATTTGTTGATAGTTTGTCATTTTGTCATACTAAAAGCGTCCATATTGAACAGATTCATACAGGGCCTATACAATTGCATCCATATATTCATAAACGGGGCAGGGCAGTGCGACAGGAAATTTTACTCCCCCCCCCCCCCAAGGACGAGCATCTGCATTTTCTCTGCTTCATCACACAAAGGGGAGGATGAGGCATTTTTCAGGTGGGAGTGGATAATGAAATGTGAATAACATGAACACGGCGTCATCGATATGTGTGGAGTTGTCTGCATCTTCTCCTGTTTTGGCCTCTCCTCCAGTGAAGCGCTTCGTTTGGTCTGTGGAGTGATGTGGCATTCAAAGAACGTAGCAGAAATCTATTAGACGTCTTATCTCCTGCGCTCTTTAATGCCATTTCTTCTTTCTGTCTTTCACTCCCTTCATTTTCTGTCCTTTATCATCCTCACCATAGCCTGAAGATGTCAATTTAATTTGCTACAAGTTGAAGCCATCCAACCTCTGGCCTGTGGTGAACATGATACATGGTTTGAGAAGGATCTGTCCATCCTATTTACGCATGTTTCTTGCATGTGTTAGTATTCTTCATGAACTGACTCGTCATTAAAAATCCTGTTTCCAATCCTGTGTTAGTATGAAGAAGTCCTATTTAACTTTAAGAACATGTAAAGGCTAATAGGTTTTGTTTATGTAGCTCAGTAGACGTTAAACCACCTTTGGCTTCACTTAAGGGAACTATTCGCTTTGTCACTGTAAAAAAAAAAAAAAAAAAAAAGTAAATATATAAGGTGCTTCCTTAAAACTGGGTTTATTTTGGTACCTGGCATTTTGGCAGCTTTTTAGACCCAATGATAAAAGAGAAATTCAGACATATTTCCCTCCAGGATGGACCTAATGGTGACCTCTGATAAATGCTAATTACTCTCACTGTGAGCCAATCCAAAATTAATTTATTTTAAATCAAATATTGGGGCCAAAAATAGGACCAAAATTGAGATGTCAGTGCCTTTGATCTGAAAACATGGCTGTAAATGTTCTTATATAGACTATAAATAAAGACACTGTGTTAAATGTGTCGATCCTAACGCTTTTTCTAATCTAGACCTGCAGGTTTTTCATGAATCTCAGTCTCATTCCAGGTCTTGCGTGTAACCCATCGTGTCCACTCGCGTTACATGCAGAACCTGTCCATTTAAACAGAAAAAAATCACGAGTGATTTTGCAACAGTGGTCATTTTTGTGAAACACTCTGCCTTGCATGATTACTTAAATTCCCAAAATGTACCTGTGAGAGAACTGATTTTTGTGTCCTTTTGACATTGTTACATGCAGATTTTTGTATCAAAAAGTAACATAAAAAATATAAAAATGTGTTTTATGTGAAAAATAGTTTCTCTCACTACATATTTATTTTTAGCATAGACCCAAAGTGCGGAGGTAAGCTTGGCGGAGGTCTGCGCTCTCAGAGTGCTTTTCTAGTTATTATTATTACTATTGTTGTTGTTTATGCTGTAGGATTTGGTGATGCACTTACATTATAGTGTCACATGAGATGACATCAGCTTTTTTACCAAGTGACTCAAATGTCATTATTTGACATTTAAGTGACAACTGAGGCTATGGAAGAAGTGTAGTGATGTTGTCATAACGCTAAAGTGAGAGTAGGGAGGATATGGGGGTGGGTGCATGAACACAGGAGACCACTCTTTGTTTCCTCTTTAAAACCTTTTCTCTACATGTTGCTTTTTATCCCTGATCCTTTCATAATTATAACTTTACCCCTGATGATGGAGGTCCTCTAACCTTTGTAAGTGCTTCAATCCCAACCACGACCTTTCACTAAGTCTAACCATCACACTGACTTTGATCAGATTGAACGTTCAGATCTTTTAACAAGGAATCTGAGCCAAGGAGGGATTTAGGACACATTCTCAGAGCAGATATGAGCAGAGAAAAGGCAATAACGCTTTCTGGGTATGACTGTTTGTAGAAAAATATAAGTGGCTGATTTCACCAACAATGCGACATTATTTTGGATTTTGTAGATTTTTATCTGCACAAACAGTTATAGTGTCATTTTATTCTGGGGAACTGATGAAGTTTAGTTGAATTTATATTTAGTTTTACTGTTCTCCAGGTATCATTCGGAAAGCCTTGATTTATACGAGATGAAAAAGCTGATTAAATAATATATGAAATAAAATCATTGTTTATTAAAAAGATCCCATATCGTGCAAAGCCTTGTTCTCCTTGAAGCATTTTTTTTTTTTCCTAGTTTGTGGTTCATTGTTCTTTGTGGTGTTTAGTTCATTGTGTTGTTGAAAACGGTTTCTATTATTATCTCACTGAACAAAGTTATTCCTGTCACTGATTTGGTTCATCTTGTTCTGATAAACTGTAACAACCTAGTTTCTTTGTCTCTTTTCCATTTTCTTCTACATTACAAACTCTTTTGCCTCAAAAAAATCCCTTTCCACTCACAACAGTTTTCACTTTATATCTTAATACATGCATTTAAAATCATGTATAAATCCATTATAAAAACAAAATATACATTATCTGAAAAAGTGTATATCTAGTTATAACATAGAAGTATGCATAAATCATGGTATTATTGAAATTAATTATTATGATTAGGAAATATTATCATATGTATTGTCTTCACCAAGGAGGTTATGTTTTACCAGGGTTTGTTTGTTTCCTAGCTTGTCAGCAATATAACTCAAAAAGTTATGGATGGATTTTTATGAAATTTCTAGGATATGTCCCCTGTGGGTCAAGGAAGAGATGATTAAATTTTGGAGGCGATCTGGGTCACCGTCTGGATCCAGGAATTTTTTAAAGAAGTTTTTATCATTGTGAGATAGGGCATGGACACAGAGCTGCATATGAGGTCATTCAGCGCCATCTAGGAGGAAAGTGGAAAAACTACCTGAAAAAAAATACCTTGGTGGAGGTCTGCGCTCTCCAAGTGCTTTTCTAGTTGATTTTTGTATTTGTAGTAAATATTTAAACTGTATATAAATAATACAGTTCATATACTTGATTGTGTAAATCTGATTGTGTGTGAGTTGACTGAAAAAGTGTATGGGAATGATTTGTACGGATGTTTTTGTATTATTGTAAAAACATATATAAAGTGTGTCAAAGCAAACAGAATTAATTTAATTAGTAGTTTGTAAAAAGGGGTGGAGTCTAAAAGTTATACATCTTCCCACTCCTTTTCAAGCTCAGACAAATTTAGTTTAATTACATTATATGACTCTTTGTTGTTTGATTCTATGTGCTCGAAATAAAACGACCCTAACTTTAGGAGCTCTTTTAATAGTGAAGATGCTTTGTGATGTTCAACTTTATCGCACTGACATTGTGATCTCTGACTGTAATGAGCCCACATGTAAGACCGCAGACAGGAATAAAGTTACAATCAATCTTTTTGCAAACACACAGTTCAACGGTCTTAGGACAAAACACAGTCTGATTCCAAATCCTCTTCATCACCAAACAATGAGATGAGTCCGAAGGGTCCAGTGTTGTGGGTGTGGATCTGGGTCTCCATGGATCTGGGGCAGGCTGAGCAGGAGGTTGGGGATGGTCCAGTGGTCAAATACCAGGTTATCTAGTATAGAGCAGGCAACAGGTGTGGTCAGGGCCGAAGGGCAGGTCAGATTACCAGGGATCAGGCTCAAAGTCGTGGTCAAAGTTGAAGGCAGGTGAAACAACCGGGGAACAGGCAACAGACAAGGTCAAAGGCAGGAAGCAGACTAGGCAGGTCAGGAATAGAACCAGGTCAATAACAGGAAAAAAAACAGACAGAAGATAACGCTGGAAAGTCATGCAAGGCAATGAACGATCTGGCAGGGAACAGACAGCAGAATGATCAATATATACGTAGGCCACATGACTGACAAGTGGAATGACAATGGTTACTGAGTTTATTAAATAACACACAATGTAAAGTGCTCTACAAAGTTGTAGATACAAATGCAAGATATACTAAAACTAGCATATATATAAAAAGAGAATTAATACAAGATATATTCAAACTGATAAAAAAAACAAATACACAGTAAAAGGGTAAACAGATCCAAAACACAACCAGTAGATATAATAAATTAAACTCACACTTATATTTAAAGCCAGTGCAAGCAGCTGTGTCTTAAAAAAAGATTTAATAGACTGTGCACATGTGATACTGTATGTTGATCACATAATATCTAGTCCTCAGACTTGATGTGTTGGAAACAACCAAATTGTCAGTGTGAGACTCTGAGTGACTTCATGATTGACGGACAAATGATGAGTTCGTAGTAGCTCTAAAAAGTGGACATCATGTTGGGTGTTCCTGGCCTGCATTTGAGTAGTAACCCAGCCCAAGTGGTCTAAGGAAGGACAAGAAAATTGCTTTGGCTGATTATATGTGGAAAAAGTAATTCCTTTATTTAATGTTACATGGACTGTACTCACACAGTGCTTTTTCACACCTTCACACTCACCCACTGTGCAAGAGGCTACTGGGAGTATTCTAGGGTTCAGTCTCTTACCCAAGAACACTTTAATATGTGGACAGTCAGAGCCAGGATTTGAACAGCCAACCCTTTGGTCACTGGACAACCCACTCTACTAACTGAGCCACACCTGCTCAGTAAACATTGACACACGACTCTTTCGCTGTGATGTAGGATGTGTCAAATTTGGGGACACAAATCAAAACATCAACCAGTAAACTGCATCAGACCAGTCCAGAACATGTACCACCGTCATCAGCCTTTGGAAAGTATGCACAGGATTTCTGCATTGTTGAGTTAGAATAGAATTGAATAGAATAAAATAGAATGTCTTTATTTTCATTGTACAAGTACAACGAAATTGAAAGGTGCAGTCATCTAAAAGGTGCCATAATTTTAAATAAATTAATATAAAATTAAGTAGAAAATGAATACAATTATATAAAACTAATATAAAAAACATAAAACAACAATAAAACAATCAAGATATAAGATATAAAAGTATAAAAAATAAAAAAAAATACAGGAATAAAAAGAACACAATGACATACGCACAACACTCACACCACAGTCCCCGAGCAGTAATTATTTACCCAACCTGAAGTTATATTGCACATATGTGATGTTGCACAGTGTAGATATTGCATTTAGGCTACAGGACACATACTCAATATTAGTATAAAAGCTGTTCTTGAGTCTGTTTGTTCTTACTTTTAGTGTCCTGAAGCATCTGCCAGAGGGTAGCAGCTTGAAAAGTGCATGTGCAGGGTGGGTAGGATCCCTGAGGATCCGTTTGGCCCTTCTGAGGCAGTGCTGGTTGTGGAGATCCTCCAGGGAAGGAAGGGAGCAGCTCGTAATCTTCTGGGCCGTGGTGACGACCCTTTGGAGCACTTTTCTATCTGTAGCTGTGCAGCTGGAGAACCACACACCGATGCAGTAGGCCAGTAAGCTCTGTATGAAGCTGTGGTAGAAGAACACCAGCAGTCTCTGTGTGAGGTGGTTGTTCCTCAGTAGCCTCAGGAAATAGTCTCTGCTGGGCCTTCTTGATGGTGGCTCTGGTGTTGACGTTCCAGGTCAGGTGGTCCTCAATGAGCATGCCTAGGTACTGGAAGTTGGAGACCCTCTCCACACATTCCCCACCAATGATCAGGTCTGTTTTCCTCCTGAAATATACATGAGTGTCACTAGAGAAGTTTGCATCCTAAAGGCAACATGTGTGGTTCCAAAGTCTTGGAAGTGACAATGACCTTTGACCCCAGACTGGGATGGACCCTGGCCTCTGGTCTTGTTGCTGGTAACAATCTGGGTTGTCTTTTTTGTTTTGGATCCAGAGAAAATGGTGTCCATGTCTTCCACAAAAACTTGTGATTGATTGCTCAGTGACTATTTTCCACACAATCCACTTTTCCACTCCCCGATTAAGGCTGTGGTTCCCAAAAAGACGTCCATGACACTTTTTAACAGTTTTCATCAGCTCCCTTTTGTAATAACTAGCATTTGTGCCTGTAACTCTATTGTAGTGTTTGAGAAGTGGTTTTGCCACTATAAACCTCACATGTGGTTCTATCAGCTCCAGATGAATTATGGTTCTTAATCCTTTAATGGGCTAGTGATTATTCTTGGTAATTTATGCAAACATTAAATATGGGACCAATCCCGTGTCTAGGTCAGGTCAAAAAGCCTGTTGGTTTTTATATCACTATACAGTGACTCGGAGAGATTTTATAGAAATTTTGAAGCTGTAAATATTAAACATGAGTGATTTTTGTCAGTTTATAATTGTTGTTTTCTTGCATGCGTTTACTTTTTTGCAAGTGCTGCTCTAATGCTTTATGGCAAGAGGAGGGACAGTGTTGCCACGCCAACTGACAAGGAGGTAGATGATGACCAATAACACACTAAAGCTGAAATTCTACTCTTCAGAATCTTTCAATGAGTGTTACGTAGAGTCATCTAAAAATTATTGTTCACTTTAGGCTTGAATGTCTGCCCATTATAATCTGAAATACAACTGTTTTACATGTTATTTTACCTAATTCTTAAAATGGCCGAGTCACTGTCTAATGCTAATATGCAGCGGATCCTGAACATTCCTGTGCAGAAGTGCAGTGTGTGCTGTAGGTTCATCAGTTTCAGAGGAGCTGTTATTTCCTTAAAAGCTTTCGCACATTTCTGTTTTCTAATTAAATGCCAACACAGCGTGGCTTGAAGGTTTAAAGCTACTCTTACATGATGCTCAGCAGATCCCTCCAGTAGCATGTGTCACTGTTAGTGCTAATGTGAAACCCATACCTACAACGTCTGCCTCTTAATGGTCTGGTAACTGAGGCATTTTTATTTATTAAGCCTGTGTGTAACAAACTGTCAGCTTACCGCAAGAAGAAGTCTGCAAATGTAAACGTAAGTGGTTTGCATTTTCTTACCTGTCTGTGATTCTGTTTCACACTGCAGATAAATAATGATGTATTTGTATTAATAGTAGAGAGTTTACTCTAATGGTCTATTAGGAGGGAATATCAGGGTAATAGTCTACATTACGGGTGTGTTTTCCTAAAAAAGAGGCAGAGTCTGTGCATGAAATGGGTTTCAAATGAGATCTTCTCATCTCTATTCTGAAGCGGTACTGGTTTCTGTGGCTATAAAGGCCGGCCCGTTTTATCTAAAGAGCATGGAGTAGTTAATTCTCCTCTTCTCTGCAGCTCCTGGCAGGAGACAGTCTTGGAGGACAATTTGTTTACAAGGCAGGAGGTAATTGCAAGACTCGACCTCTCAGCGCAGCCAAGGAAATATCAAGCCTGTTTTTTGGAATCACTGAGGGGAAGCAGACAATTAGCCACCGGCGAAAACACCTCTGGTGATCACACCACGCTTTCTGTCTAGTGTCCAGGGGTACTCGAGGCGAGGTGTTGAGTAGGCAGGATGCATTGGATTTTTTTCCCTTTTTTTTGTTGTTGCTCGGGAGAAGAATTCTTTAATTAGCTTAGAATGGAGTTGCCAGTGGAGCAGGGCTGTGTTGAGACAATAGATCTATTTTTCTTGTAAAAGTGTCCCAGCTGCTCCATCCAGGCCACTGAGTATCACTGCCTACTTGGGTTGGGACACTTTTCTGTAGCCTTTCCCATCATCCCTTTCAATTTAGTACCATAGATCAGACCCTTTTGTTCAGTGATTCCCAACTTTTTGTGGCTCGTGACCCCAGTTTAACCCCAAACATTCAAAACGGAGACATATTTTTTGCCAAAAGTAATTTATTTTTGATCATGTTAATAATTTGCTATACTATGTTGCAAATACATGTTAATTTTAGGCAACCTTTAGACTATATAATGTATATAATGCTCCTTTTTGGTGTCTGCTTCTCAGTTTCTCCTCCGACTGCAGCCAAATGTGGCCCAAATCTGATTTTCTGTCGCAATCTGACCTGTTAAAGACAGTCTGAACAGCACAAATAGGATTTTTTTTTTTTTAAATCCGACCCAGGGCACTTTCATATGTGGTTCTAAATCCAACACATATTGAATATTTTGCAATGCGACATCAGTCTGAAAGGCCAGATTGCATTTATCCAGCCTTTACATCATTGAAATCACCGGAGATGCGTGTCTTATCATGACAGTGTTACAGAGGTGGTCACAGATATATTTAAATGTTTTTCTTGTCTTTGTAAAATTCTGAATGAATTCTGTGTCAGTGAAGCTGCTAACTTCACTATCCCACCACTCCTGACTCCGACTCCACATTCAAATACTCAGTTGTACAGACGTACTGTCGAAGTACTGTTGGCTGAATGACTTTGCAGTGAAATACTTCCTGTCAGTGTTTTAAATGGAGATAGTCTCCCAGACAGAACTGCACAACACTTACAGTAGATTACTGAGTAAGAAGAACAGAATGATGTGACCCAAGATCAGTTTGACAAAACCAAACACTAGATTTGATGAGATTACATTACATTTTATTTATCCCTTTGGAAAAATATGGTTCCAGTAGCAGCACAGCGCCGATTGTACAGGACGAAACTAGCACACTGGCATGACAAGAATTAGACGACAGGAAGGGAAATAAGAAAATAACATCAACCACGCAAAACAGTAGCACGGCAGGCAATGCAGATTAGAAGTACTAGGAGTAATAAATGATCATGCTAGAAATGTTAACAATAATAGTAGCTGTAATGATACCAATATTAAAAGTAACAATTACAGTAATAGTAGTAATAATAATAATTGCAAAAAGTAAGTTAAAGCGACACGGTGGTGCAGTGGTTAGCACACGTGCCTCACAGCAAGAAGGACCCGGGTTCGATTCCCGGGCGATCCT
>JAQQZY010000019.1:750141-761064 GCA_030068375.1 Ostorhinchus rueppellii | reverse complement strand
ATTTGTCAACAAGGACTATTTTGTTATTCACATTGGTCATTTTCTGTAGGAATAACAATGAAACTGTTCATTTGAAAAAAGTTTTTGATAAACGAATGAAGTTATTCCTGTTTTCTTGTTTTCATGACAGGTGGTCTAATACATTTGTTAAGTCTGTGAAAGGAAATTAATAAATTATCTCATCAGTATCAAGAATAAATAGATTTTTCCACAGATTGACATTGTGCACATTTACCGATCCCTGCTCCATGCATCATCATGGCAGACTAATACTGACATTCAAAAGTTCACTGGTAGTGACTGGAGATGATGATTTTGTATTTATTTATTTATTTATTCATTCTTAATATTACTCTTACTTTTTCTTAATGTGCTCAGATGTTGACATGTATCTGTTCATACAATTTGTCCAGAACAACTGAACACATGTGCACTATGTCCTGAAAAACACATACAAAAGATTTTGACAGAAAAAACTTTTTCCACAAACTGTAAATCTGTAATATAAAAAGACATAGTGTGTGCGCACTTCAGTACAAAAACCTTATCTTAACTTTTAATTTTGTACTTTTAGTATACATAGATATGATACACCTTGATGTTGCTCTGTTTTGTTTACCTTTTGTTTTTACTTTTTTTTAATCTCCTGCCTATTCTTTTTATTGCTTCCCTGCTGTAATACTGTTAAGGTTTTATGTAAAGCACTTTGAATTGTCTTGTACATCAAATGTGCTCTATAAATAAACCTGGCTTGCCTTTTTTGTTTTATTTTCTTTATTGATGTCCAAGTTATGAACATATACTATAGTTAACGACTGATGTGTAAAATCAAACACTGTATGAAAAACAATTAATAACTTTCATACTGATGTGAATGTAATTTGAAATCATTACTCATTTATTAGTAGAGTTTATGTATTATGTATTTTGCCATAGTAACCTGCAGTTTAGAATGTCAATACTACATAGAACCACTTGAACTTATCACAGACTATGGAAGTATTCATGACTGACTGTATTTTTAATATGTGCTAAATATATAAACAGTCTGAAACAATGCGTTACATCACTGAAGTGAAACGCACTTTAATTAAACATAGATTAGTCTCTTCCGTTGCTTTGTCGCTGAAAACTTTCAGGTCAACTCGGTTTCACTTACTCTAATCACAAAGACCCCCCCTCGTCTGTTCCAGCACCCATAGAGCTCTGCAGCACCCAGCTGACTTCAGTCCCAGTGGGTGGTGTGCTCTGGGTAATTATGCTAATTGGGTCGATGTTTGCTGCAGTTACACGTAGCTGGATTTAGGTTCCAAAGGGACTGTTTACTTCAGAGCAAAACAAAAGTTTAGATTCTCATTATCGACACAGAGGTTATTAATGTTGTGAAACTTTCAGATCTTCACAGATGGACGTTCACATAAAAACTAAAACAATAAAAGCCGGTCCAGAGTCAGAACTTTTACTGAGGACCAACTGTCAGACTTTCATCTGTCCTGTTCCTGTTGGTGCAGCTCCTTATTAATAAACAGTTTCCATTTTGAAAACTTCTGGAACTGTAAAACCTCTCAGCTATAGGTGCAGAGTGGGAACATCTAAGGCAGATTGTATGAGAATTTTCATTGATATTAGATAATTATATTGATCAGTTTATTGTTTTCTATAGATTAATTTGACGCCATGACGAGGGATGGGAATCAATTAGAATTTAATGATTCAGATTCCATTATTGATTTTACCCATGATCCAATTCCTTATCAATTCTTATTGGGTGAGGGAATAAAAGAGTACAAACAGGTATGTTTGCATCACCGGTCTTTTATATTTCCACCTCTGCAAAGAAAATAGGACATACAGAGTTTGTACAAATAATAACAACAGATGACGCTGGGCCTGGTCTTGAGGGGTGTATAAAGTGAAAGTGAAACTAAAGACACTTTACTAATTCCTCTATTGCTTCCTTTCTACTATGTGGAACCGGTTTAACTTGACCCGTCTTCCATTGTTGTGCATCTCATTTCTTTTCCCCTGGCTTCGGAAACTTGTATTTGAGGGGATACGACGTTTGTTGCCCGCACTGGAACTGGGCCCGGATGATGTCCTGCCACTCGATTCACAAGTGCTGCTAAGTAGTGAATCAAATGAATCACATGCTGCGTGGACAAATATTTGAGCAGATTGGAGGGATTCCACCCTTTGGAAGAAATGGAAGCTTTGACAGCATTCCAACTGGACCTGGTGTCATCTGTTTAGACCGGTTCTGCCTCAACGCCATGTTGGCTACATTCTGTTTTTGTTTTTATTACCTACATTCAGACCAAAACAATGCAGCGTACATGTGACATCATCACGCATGTAGATTGAAGGTGGAATTGATAAGCAGAATTGTTAAGCAGACAAACGATTCCAAGGAGCAAAGCTACTGGGATCTGGTTCTCAAAAAGAACCGGTTCTTGATTCCCATCCCTAGCCATGACATATCCATGTGCATTCATTTTTTTTTATGTTGGTTGTTTCAAGAAAACATGTTTTATCTCTGTGAAATTATGGTAAATTAAATGTTAATTTCATAAAGTCGCCAACATTAACTTAATTTCTTGTGTCGCATCAAAACAAGAAAATGATCTGGATGTAAATGTAGACATGTACTAACAAATCAACTTCATGCAAACATGACTGGTGTCCAGTTCTGCATAAGTGATGCAGAAAAACACAGCAGAGGCGGTTACCATGGTATCCAGGCCAAGAGTCAGAAGCATGAGGAAGAAGATGATCGCCCAGAAGGGAGACAGTGGAAGTCTGGTCAAAGCTTCAGGATACACAACGAAGGCTATACCTGGACCTGTAACAAACCCAGAGAACGCCACATATAATCTGGACATCAGCTGGTGTGAGATCCAAGTAACCAGCACCAATATGTATTCTGGTGTCTATGGCAAAGATTTCTGTCTGGTGAAAAAAATCAAGTGCCGTTCTTATCTCTGTACACATGAATTGTATAAATTCTCTTGGTTAATTACACAGAAGTTTTTAGCTTAATAGTTTTTACTCTTGCACTTCTTTCCATAGTCACTTTTCCTTTTGGCTTATGTGCAAAACTTTACCGATATTTACAAATTGTCATAAAAACAAAAGTGCATAATGTTGGTTTTTCCATTAAATCACAAATGCAATTTGTTTATTTATTATTGCAACATGTCAGGAGAAGTCATTCCATAAACATGGCGATCAATGTCAATATTGTGTAGATTTACAGATATATTTATTATTATTATTATTATTATTATTATTATTATTATTATTATATATTACCCCTCTATTCTGTACTAAACTCAAAATTATTCAGTTTACTGTTGTGTCCTCACATACTGCACCATGTTTCTTTTAAAAAAAATCTTCTTGTTCACTTGTTGTAACATCTGTCCACATCTGGGTTTTTTTTTCTTCACATGACTCTACTTGCGAAAAAAAAGGTCTTTCCATTACAGTTTTGTGTAATATACCAATTTCACAACGCCTAAAAAAACCACACCTCTTAAAAACCACCACTTTTAACTGAAAAACAAGAGTTTTAGACAAAATTGGTGTTTTTCCATTAGGTAAGTGTTTATGTTCAAGTTATATTTGTGATATGTGAGGGTCAGTGGAAAAGCGACTCATGTCTGGTTTGCTATTGTATGATTAGCCTATTTATTTATTTGTTTATTTTATTATTTCTTCTTTTTTTCTTCATCTTCTCTCCTTTTTTCTTTTATATCATTTTTATTCGAGGAAATCTTACTGTACTTTTAGAATGTTAGCCCCTTCTTATGTATTTGACTGTAACCATCCAGTCTGACCAAACTTTCCAATTTCTGTCATTGTTTAACGATTTTCTTTAAGTAGATTAGTACTCCGTAATCTATGTGATGTTTTAGTATGTTGGTTGTTTGTCCAGGATATCGGAAGGAAATGAACTTCTCTGCTAAATCTGGTTCACACATCTTGTTCTTTGCTACACAATGTCCTGTAATTAAATAAATAAATACTCAATAGCATAATAACCAGCAAATAATGGAAAAACTAATTACATTATTGGTTTCATTACTATTTAAAATGTGCAAAATTATTACGTTATTGGCTGCTATATATGTTTTCTTTTACAGTCAACAGGTCCAAGTCCCTGAAGATTATAAATAACATAATTATTAAAAGAACAGTGTGTGTTTTTAAATGATGGACCCTCATATTATTTGTCCAGATTTTACATTTTCTTGTTAATAGTTGCACTGTGGTTCATAGGATCTTGTAGAGGACTCGACTGATTGGTCAGTGCTTTTCAGTAGATGGTGCTTTTACCCATTTTCATCCACTTTCTTAAATATAACCTTTTCCAGACCAGGTTATGTTTGCAGGGTAGGTTAGAAATAACCCCAAACATAAGTGATGAACATAAAGTGACCTGACTCACCCTTTCACTCTAGTTTCTTACCTTCATCTGCCACTTTCTCTATCGGCACCTTCAGCTCATGAGCCATGAAACCAATGACGGAAAAGATGACGAAGCCAGCAAATATACTGGTGGCGCTGTTCGTACACGTCACTATGATTGTGTCCCTGCAGAAAAAGAGCGTGAAAAAGAGACAGAAAAGCAGGATAAAGATAATATCTGTGTTAAACTGCAACAGTGAAAACACAGACACAAGCAAAACTGTCACAGGGTGAAACAAATGTACAGTATTTAAAGACCCAACAGCACCCTCTGGTGGTTGGAACGCATACTGTCGGCCAATAGAGGTGTGAAAGGAGTGTAATGCAATGACAGACAGTGGACACAAGAGGGCGCAGTGCTCATTAAAATAAAATAAAAATAAAAGATAAATAATAATTATAATATAATAAAATAATATATAAATATAATAGTAATAAAATAAAATAAATAAAAAACATTTGTATATAATAACTTATAATAAAATTAAGCCACGTCTGTTTTAGTGCAAGTTATTATTATTATTATTATTATTATTATTATTATTATTAATTTTAGTTTTTATTTTAGTTCATCATGTACAAACAGCCTGTGTGTCTATGTCTCATTGCAGAAAAAGACTAACACTAGTATTTAAAAGTGGGAAATTTGACTCATCACAACAATTTTTAATTGAAAGAATAAATGAACACATTTACAGAAGCTGAGGTTGTGCTTGTATTATTTTAAGTTTTTATCTCAAGGTGATCATTTTCTTTAAATGATATGATGAAATTATGTTCTCTTATTTTTGGAGGTTGATTTATCTCATCTTTTTTTATATTCTTGAGGTCCTTTATCAAGAGATAGTGACATTTGTTTCCTGTTACCACTATAACTAATGAGACAAAGCCTGATCCATACATCAACCACTCAAATGTTCCAAAATGCCTCTCAGAGATGTTTACATCTCAAATCAGCATGAACAGGACATCTTACAGCTGTAGTCATGATGTGTCCCAATACTTTTGTCCATATTGTTTAGACATTAATATTTCCATAATTCCTTAAAGTTTAATGGGAGACTTTTTTCCTCAGTGAGATGTGAAGAAAGTAGATGGTTAGTTGTGGTAGAAAATTATTATTTACAGTCAGAGCATGAAAAATATTTTAGATATGTAGAGGTAGAACATTTAAAATCAGTCATGGATACAGAATTTTTTTTTTAAAAATCAGTCTTGAGAGAAATTAACTACAAATCCACTTCTGAGGCATTCTGGAAGCAAAGGTTACAATTCAAACCAAAGTCATCAATGCAATGGGATTTATCACAGTATAAAACTAGATGATGTCATTTATCATTATTGTCTTGTATCCCAGACCTGTTAGAAAAGACACACCTGAATTCAACATGTCCCAATACTTTTGTCCGTGTAGTTTATAAATAGCAATATTTCCTTTAAGTTTAACGGGAGATTTTTCTTCCTCAGTGAGATGTGAAGAAAGTAGATGGTTAGTTGTGGTAGAAAATTATTATTTCCAGTCAGAACATGAAAAATATTTTTGAAATTTAGAGGAAGAAGATTAAAATCGTAGTTATAGATAATTTGATTAATAACAAATAATAATCAACGAAAAACACATAATCAATGTTCAGAAAAATTAAGTAAAAACCATCTCTGGGACAGTTTGGAAGCAGAGATAAAAAGTTAAATGATACAAACCAATTCAATGATATTTATCCCAATACAAAACTATATTTTGACATTTGTCATTATTGTTTTGTATCCCAGACCTGTTAGAAAAGAAACACCCGAATTCAACGTGTCCCAATACTTTTGTCCATATGTTAAAAAAAACAAACAAAACAAAAACAAACACGCAAAGAGAAAACCCACTAGTTTTACACTTTTACAATATAGCTGCATTAATAATCAAATTAAGAATTAGATGTAACTCAGCACAGAAAATCCTATTATTCCATATCAAACAGATCCCTCCTTATAAGAATAATTAATCTAAATCCATTTAAGTCCCACTGAAATGAGTGAAACCAAAGAAACACTAGATTCCTGTAAAATGTGACATCGACTAACGACATTAGGTGTCTACGGTGACAGTTTCTGTTCTTTCAGGAGAATATTTTACCTTTTGTGTGTTTACCTGTAGCAGTTATTGTGGAATTTATTGTAGGAAGACAAAGTGATGAGACCCCCCCACGCAGCCGACAGCGAGAAGAAAATCTGAGTGGCTGCGTCTTTCCACACCTGAAAGAAAAAACACAGAAGAAGAAGAAGAATTAGAAGAAGAGATGCATTAACCCTCAAAGAGCTAAACATCCACCACCAACTAAAACCATCTACTGATGTAAATGTTTAAGAATTCCTTTAATCTTATCAATACATGTAAATAATTGATGTAAAATACAGTTTTTCATCTTTTCATGGTCATCAGATATGACACATTTGGACATTCAGGGGCTCTGTAGTTACCGTGGAAACACCATCATCTTCAACAACATTGATTCACCAGTAAAACCCATGGAGTTGGATCAATGACACTGGGTTTCTGTTCAGTTAGAGTCACTTTTTGTCAGTTTTCTCTGTTCTAATGTCATAGCTTTTGAATTCACTTCAAGCTTTAATGAATATCTACATAATTCCTATGATTTAGTTGAATGCAATTTATATTTAATGAAAAACACACTTAAAATACAGTATATTAAATAAAAACAAGTAATTAATAACCAAATGATATTAAGGCTTTACATCAGGTTCTGTTGAGTTAAAGGTCAGTATTTCAGGCTTCTGTTTATGAGTTGTTGGTTTTGTTTTTTTTGTCAAACAGCGCTACTGCACTTGTTTTATTTGTTACCCTAACAATACTTAGAAAGCTGTGTCATTAAGTTTGATAGAATTTAACTTAATTACAATCCTTAGACTGTCAGTTACATCAACGTGTTAGTATTCCTGTAGTACCGCATTATAATTATTATAACTAACACTGAGCTTTTATGAATATCGCCATGATCAGTGATCAATGATAGATTTGACTGACAGTCATTTTTTCCTCAGTTTTCGCTGTTTCTGATATAATAACCCACAATTTTAATCTGAGCTTTTATGAACAAAAACATGATCAGTGACTTAAATATAGGAAAACATATGATTTTCACTTGAAAATGCAAAATATAGAGGATAATAATCATAAAATAGATGTTGATAAATCACTTAATAAAGGTTAAATTGATTTAAAAAACATTAATTTGGGGCACTGACACAAAAGCAGCTCTGGGTCTTTATGGGTTCAGAGGATTCTCTGATGTGCTGCATATGAGCGTCTGTCTCGTACCTTGGCGTCGTTCAGTTTCTCCCACTTGGGCGTGATGAAGTAGAGGATACCGTCACCGGCGCCGGGCAGCGTCACGCCTCTGATCAACAGGATGACCAGAACCACGTAGGGAAACGTGGCGGTGAAGTACACCACCTGGAGACGAGACCAGATCAGGTGAGGAGGGAAGGAAGGAGAGGATGAGAAAAGAAATGGGAGGAGTCAGCGGATCTCCTCACTCCACACACCTTCCTGCTTCTTTTTTTTTTCTCAGGGTGTGAAGTGACTGCTCAGTTTTTAGTTTTTAGAATATCACATGCAATAAGTTTAGCCTGTTCTGTGTGGTTTGTATTTCATATATTTATGACAGGGCTTCAAAAAGTTTGTGGAAGGCTATTTGTCATTGTAACTAAGGATATATGAACATATGTTTTTTCTTTCTTTTTTAAATTTTATTTTAATTCATTCATTCATTTTATGTTATGTATTCATTTGGGATGTGTGCCTTTGTGTGTTTTTGCTGGAGTGTGAGGTGCATTGGGGTTGGGGTTCCGTATTTATGTTGTTAGATTTTGAGTACATTCAGTTATACGTTTGTGATTGTTTCAATATAAAAATTTAATCTAAAAAACTTTGTGGAAGGAATGATTGGAAGGTAAACATGAGATCCTTTAAGACTCCTCTAAAGACCAGTGTTTTTAAAAAATAATGGCAATAACAAATGCTGGAGGAACTGTGGGATGGTTGGGTATTCTGAAAAAAAAAAGTGAATAACATGTACAAAGGGAAATTTTATAAGAAAAAGAAATATAATTTTAACAATATTATGGCTTGGCTTATCATTTACACATGTCTATTACAATTTACGGATCCAAGTGGAGCTACAAATACACACAACATTTGGTAAAAGGCAGAATATTGTTAAAATTGCACTTGCTTCTCTTAGGACACTGTAGGCTGAAAATAATTTGTAAATGTAATAATTTTCCTTTTTTGCACTAAAACAAAGAGAACATTTTGGCATTTTCATTATTTATAGGTTATTCTGATAGAATTTTACTGATCTGACTCACTTCTGTATGTGGGACCTGAACTCAAATGATAGTTAATATCTTATCTAGAGTGTAATTCCTGCATTTCACAAATTCATCCCACAGTTCAGATTGGATCCTTTGACGGGCCAGTTTTGTTCTGCGGGCTGTACAGTATGTTTAACACCTGTGAGCTGGAAAAACGCCTGTCTTCATACTACAGAGCCTTTTCTGTTCAGATCCGAGGCTCTGGAACACTCTAAGCCAACTAATCACCTGTACACATTCTGGCTGGACCACTACTGTCACTGATATCAATATTTGGCATGAATAGGATTCCTTAATGTCTGGCGACACTCAGAGCCACTTTACGATTACTGGAACATAATGGTTATACACAGCTCCTTTGAGTACATCTTATATTAACCCTTTTATGCATAGTGGTCAGTACAGTGGACATGTATTCTACAGCTGTTCTCTTCTATATTCATGGGTTTTGTTGTTTCAGTTCCATATCAGCCAACACAGTGAACATGTATGCACCATCCCATACAATGTAATTCATACCATTATTGTAACTTTACTGTTCTTGATAAACCTGATCTGAAGCAATACATTTAAAATCAATTACTAATTGTTATTAGACTGTAATTAACAGTTTTCTTGAACAAAAAGTTTTTTGTTTTGTTTTTTTGCATATTATCGCCACGAAGTTGTTAATAATCAGTATTTGAGTATGTTAAAATGTGAGAAAACAGGATTAGTTGAATGAAAAATGTTTTATTTCATAGTTTTCACACAGTTTATCACTGTCTGATGATGGGCTGTAAATACATGTTTCATTGCTCCAAAATTAAATCCATGGTCTCCAGCTGAATGGATATTTTTGTAACTCCAGGAAAAACAGGTTCATAAAAAACTTTCAATCACATAGCTCTTTTTCATACCCAAAGAGGAATTTAAAAAACTTGACTAAGGTGTCATAATTCATACATGAAAGGGATAAGTCTTATTTTTACTAGTTTTATGATATTTTGCACTTTTATCTATAACTTTGTACAACACTTTGCGTTGTTTTAAATGTGTTATAGAAATAAACTTAACCTTAGCTTTGACCAGAGTGGTTGTGTTGCGTTACCTTCCCCGATGACTTGATTCCTTTGGCTAAGGAGGCATAAACGATGAGCCAGGCCAAGAAAAGGCAGCCCGCCAAAGGCCAGCGCAGGTCACCGGGATATTCAATCCCTTTGGAAATGTGTAACACATTGTACCTGCAGACGGGATGCATACAGCGAAGCTCAAAATACAGTAACACAAATAAAACACCATGGTGTGACTGTACATTATAGTTGTAACGGACTGTTGTACGTTGGCTAAGTGTACTCCCCTTTTTGTCCTTTCAGAATTACCGGAAAGCAGTAGTTGCCAGAAAGCGTTGCTGTAAAAAGAAGGTGTGGTGACACAAAACGTGGCTGGACACGTAAGACTCTTGTGCCCTTTGTTATTTAGTTTATCACCAAGTATAAGTCAGGTGCATATTGACCACTCGGTTACATTGGTGGGAGTTGTTCTGCCGTCCGCCGTTTATAGTTATTACTGCGGTTAGCTTAGCCTCTCAGTATAGTTAGCATGTGTGCCTGTTGCGCTGAGCGGCATGAGAGAAAAGGATTGTCATGTCGTACAGTGATGAAAACCCTTTCAAACTTATATAGGTCTATGTTTAAACCTGCCAGGAGGGCTTCCCCCGGCCTGTTACCACACCTTTTTACAACAACGCTTTCTGGCAATTACTGCTTTACGATAACAATAGTAACTCTCGAGGGAGCAAAAGGGGAGTGTGGCAACCCAATCTGAGGAGCCGTCGGATGTGAGTCACGCAAGCGCAGTACATGCGGACGTTAAACGCGCATGCGCGGATTTACCATGTTTTTACGACTGTTTTAGGCTCCGTCCTCACGGATACGATGCCGCGTTTTTTTCTAATCCGTCTCAAAAAGATGTTACGTAAAAATTGAAACGTTTCAGTAATGATCTGCATCACCATGGAGGCGAATCGCTTGCTGAACACGATGCAATTCACATGCCACACCCCTATGCGCGCTCTAAGCCAGTCCCACA
>JAQQZY010000019.1:559462-572431 GCA_030068375.1 Ostorhinchus rueppellii | reverse complement strand
CATTACTCAGAAATAGGTTTGAAGATGGACCTGTGGAGTTGAATGAATGAAGAATTCAGACCCAAGCAGAACATTTAGAGTTTATGGAGACCACAGGGACATGTTGGAAACTGAAGAATTCCATTTAAACAAGCAAAATAGCACTCCTTTAAATGCAGTGATTAAGTTGAGCAAAAATGTGGAAAAATTCAGGTCATTTGTTACAACATATAAAACATTATTTATTGGTTTAGTAAAGTTCTGATGTTCACACACATACATTTGTCTCAGATCCAATCTGGATAGATGTGAAGTATGAACAGCAGGGAAAAATAAAAGTAGCAGTGTTTAGTGTGACCTCCCTTTACACTGAACATGACTTTAATACTTTTGTTTGGACAAAATAAGACTCATTGCATTAATATTCAGATATTCTATGCCAGGTTTCATTCAACAGATGTTTCTAATTGTTTGTGTTGCTTCTTGTCATGGGGTCGGGGGTCACACTAAATTGCGACTTTAACCTTTACAACTCATTTCAGTTCAGTTTTTTGTGTGTTATTTACAGATGTGGACATATTTCCTGTATTTTCTTATTTTAACTGATGAAAATAGAATAAAAAATAAATATGCATGTTGATTTCAACCCTTCAAAAAACAAGACTTTTGCACAGTACTATATCGTCAGACATGGATGTATGGAAAGGATATGTTTTTGGGGGGTTTTCCTTTTTTTGTGTGTGCAAAATGATGCATTTAGGAGTGATGTGTGAATAGGGTTACCACTTCTGTCTGACAAAAATCCGGGATATTTCAAACTCGGTCGAATTTTTCCTTGTATACAATGCAATTCTCCATTCAGTGTCCAGGAAAGTTAATATTTTTTTCCGGGACAGACCATTAAAATCCGGGACAATCAAGAAAATCCGGGACATGTGGCAACACTATATGTGAAAGAAATCCGACGAGAATCCAGTGAGTAGGAGCAGGTCACGGTTTACCATCAACAGTCCAGTAAAGGGACGATAAAACACTGAGCTCCTTCCTAACGCACCACTCTGTCTGAGGAAACGAACAGGCCTCAGATTCACAGCGCTAAACCACCATCCCCCCTTCACGTTTCTGGGTAATGGATTTTTATCAGGGCAACAGTATCAGGGCTGATTTTGACGAGTCCCTAGGCTGCTCTACAATTCCTTTTGAAATCCCTTTCTTTAGTAGTCTTGTTCAAGTAGCCTGAGGCCATGGCCCTCCGAGATCACAATGTTATTAATACAAACATGTCAAACCACATGCTGAAATTCAAAACAGAGGTGCCAAAATGTCAAGGTGTCAAACTCCTGAAATATAAATTATGCTTTAATATTCCTAAGCACTACACAAAATATGCTTCAGCGCATGAAAAGCAAGATGTGCACAAGTGTTTAATATTTCAGTGTAATGTCACCAATTGCAGCAGCGGAGGGGCTTAGCTGTCGGCCGTGGCCCTGGCTGTGATGTGAAATTTCGAGCACCCTAAAGGATTAATGACTGGACTTGGTATGCCACCCTGCCATCCCCCCACGCTGCTGAAGAATATAATTCCCCAATAGAGAACTGAAGGGCATCTGCAGAGAGAACAAAACTGTAGCTAATTATCATCTAATATCTCCCATTTCTTTATTATCTGGTGTGCATGTTCACTGGTGTTTGGAGACTTGTTATATAATCTAAAATGACAGATGACTGAATCTATTTGGAAGAAACCGAAGCCCTTGCTTGAAAAAAGGCTAATGAATTTTTCGCTGCAGCTTGAGAGCATGAAGCTTTCATGATGGGGGTAGGGAAGTTTATTTAGAACGATATGCAGCAGCTTGATTTTTTATTTTATTTTATTTTTTTACTATTAAACTAACTTCATTTTGGGATATATTGACCTGCTATGGCATATTGCATCTTTATCACAGACTAACATTAACTTAAAAAAACCACTCTGTTCGCCTTTATTTCAGTTTAAAATTTAGGGAGATGTCATTTGTAATATTTAGAATTATATTTTCACTAGTGTGTAATTGACTAAAATAAGAATTTCCGTGTTTTTGCAAGTTGGTGTCTCTGCACAAGCATAAAAACAGATTTCTTATTCTTTTTTCCATCCTAAAGCAGGTGGAATTGAATTTTAAGATGGATTAACATCACAAGAGTCAGCATCCCCTTAGTAAAATTAAAAAAAAAAAATTACAGCACAAGCATAAAGTCCATGTTTTTATGGTTCACTGTAAAAAAAAAAAAAAAAGCAAGGCCAAGAATGGTGTTGTAAGCTGCAATTCCACCGCTATGGAAGTGAATATCAGACTCTGGAGAATCCATGAGACTTGATGTCAGATTCAGTCTATACGTCAGCCTCAGCTGCTTTCTGTCATGTGTCCATGTGTTGAAAATACATCTGGAGTTTCTGCAAAAAAGTGGCAATACATTATTGCAACCATCAGTAATAATGAATGTTCGTGCACATGCAGAAACAGCATGTGAGGTTGAACGGAGGTGTGTATGTGTGTGTTTGGTTAAAGCTCAGGTGTTGTTTGTTTTTGTTTTTTTTTACAGAAATTATTTACAAAGCCTTTAAAATACTGCAAAGAAAATAGTGGGTATTATTAAGCTCTTAAAAAGCACAATCCCACAGCTCAATCTGATATCTAAAATCTGATTGGTGGGAATGGAGAGGCTATTTTTATTAAATACATCAACAGTTCAAAAGACCCACTATGATGGAAGGCCTCGTGTCTGTTGGAGAAAGAGTGGAGAACAACAGTAAAACCATTTCCATATCCTCTGGGACCACCCACTAATTCGACAGTTCCAGAGGGATGTCCATGGGTCTCTGCAAGATGTATTCAAACGGGTCATTCCTTTTAGTTTGAAAACTGTTTATTTTGGATGTTTACCACAAGAATGGGGAAGAAATGAGAAGTTTCTGCTAAATACTTTGTTGGTTGTGAAATATTATTTGACTTCAGATATTGATGCTTTAGGATAAATTGTGTTATTACTTAGTAGATAATGTTTATTATAGGATTCATTTGTTTAATCTGTTTCATTTCAATAATGTTAGTTGTGAGTTCTTTGTGACCAGGGTTAGTAGTTACCTGTTTTAGTTTACAGTTTTTGTTAGTATGTTAAGCAGGGATAAGTAAACACACTGTCGAATGCCAGGATCCATATGTCTATGTCTGGACTGAGTATGTTGTATCATGTTTGTGATTACCTCAAGTCTGATTAAATTTATAAAAATGAGAACAAATGTGGACTTATTCTTGGAGCTTCCAATAAAAGAACACACTAACAGTTATCTTTAACTTCATGATGGTTATCACAGGACATACTGACCCAATCAGAGGGGCGGAATATAACGATGACATTTATAAAATGGAACAAATGACAGCATCTGTAAATCAAAAACCTGACAAATTTCTAACATGTAGGGAAAAATGGGCTGTGTTTATAAAAAATAAGAAGCCCGTTTTAATTTTCAGTTAGAACATTTATAGACAGTGTACTGGTCACTTCCTAAAGTGCTTTAATGTTCTTATGATCCCTCCCTTTGACCCTTTTCCTGTTTTCATTTGTTTTGTTGTTTTTTGTTGTTTTTGATGGGAAAATGTTTCTTAAAAAGAGAACAATACTATGCACATGTTGACACAAGTGAATTGTACCCATCACTGAAAACTGTTAAAACTAATAAATAAAGAATTATATATTAGGAAAAAAAAATACATACGTGAATGTGACAGTGATTTTTCGTCTCTATATGTCAGCCCTGCGATGAACTGGTGACTTGTCCAGGGTGTACCCCGCCTTCGCCCTTAAGTAGCTGGGATAGGCTCCATGCGACCCCCATGACCCTAGTGAGGATAAAGTGGGGATAGAAGATGAATGAATGAAAAATACATAAGTAGTTCTACAAAAAAGAAAGCCATATAAAGCTTAGATTCCCTGCAGTCCAGTCAGTGTGGTTTTTCCACAATATTCCTGAACATCAAAACATAATTAGTGAAAGAATCACCTGGATAGTGATCAAACTTAAAGAGACTTCCTACCTGTTTGGTTTCATGAGGTCACATGACCAGAACAATCCATAATTGAAAAAGATAAATGAAAGAAGCGAGAAATAAAACCTTTTTTTCTGCTAAATTTACCCTGATGTAGTTCAGTTTTTATTTTTCCCACATACTAAAAACAATGCCTGAAACTAGAGATGATTACCTTTCAAATGAGGTGCCATTGATTGCTTTTGGCCTTGTGGTTCTTCAGTCCGAAGTGTTGGAATTTGGTGTGGGAATAGTGTGAAGGAACAGGTAAATCACAGTGCACTGGTGACCTTGGTGAGAACTTGCCTTTCCTGCTTAGAGGGACTGTTTAACTGGAGGGTAAAGCACTGAAAATACTATACTATTGTGCACAATCCAACTGACAGGGATTTTTTTTTTCTGGTGGCATCCTCTGTTTTCTTGTCAGACTATGGATATTGTAGATTTTCCAATAAAACCTTCCACTGGAGCTTATGGCTGACTCGTGTTGCAAAAAAGCGTGTCCTCCACAAAAGTTAGTTTTCTCAGTTTATTAAACAAATACGAAAAAATAAAGGTAAGAGACACAAAAAAAAAAAAATAGACTGCCTACATTTTTGTCCAAGCGCGACCTAAATAAAAAAACGTTCCCACAGTCTGAACATGGTCAGAAAAAACTAAATAAATCATGAGCTCCTCTCGGCTCTAAAATACCATACACCCCTCAGTTAGGCCACACCCCCCAGCTCAAAGGAACCTCCCAAAGGTAGAGGCTCCTGTTTTTGTCCCCAGCAACGTCTCAATACTTTGACATGAAACAACCAAACTATAAAATCATCAATCAACAACAGAACTGAAATTACCATCAACCACACAAACTATACATACACCTACAGATATCTTCTACAACATCATCCACGTTAACCCTTTAATGGGGACACATTCAGACAGCAGGTCTTAAAGAAAAGTTTTGATTTTTTTCTGTGCTTGTTCATATTACAAATTACATGCAACTTCTGTCAATTCTCAGTATGAACCGATTGCGACCCCGAAGTGACCCACAAGCACATCATACTGGACCATGCAGCATGTACTGTGTTTACAGAAGTAAATATGGAGGCATCTGGTATCGGCGTGTGTGGCACCGATAAAGTTTCTCTAAAACTGAAGTCAGCACCAGTCAAATAATTTTAAGTAGCAGATTAAAAAAGAGCAGAGCCAGGTGTTTTGGTCTGGCTGTTACGTATGTGTAACGGAGTAGTTGAAAGTGGAGTCGGTGTCAGGAGTGGTGGGATAGTGACGTTCAGTTCACTTCATTCAGAATTTTTCAATGACAAGAAAAACATTTAAATCGCTTCTCTGTAACACTCTCATGACAAGACACTCATCTGCAGTGATTTCAATGATGGAAAGGTCAAATAAATGCGACCTGGCTGTTCAGACTGATGGCACACTGCAAAATATCCGATATGTATCAGATTTAGGATCACATATGAAAGTGGCCTGGGTCAGATTTGTGCTGTTCCGACTGTCTTTAACAGGTCAGATATAGGACAAATGGCGGCTAAAAATCGGATTTGGGCTATGTTTGGCTGCAGTCTGAACGTAGCTTAAGATACACAAACATATGTCCTTCTTGCACTTGAACACCTAATTGTGTTAATGACACAGCCTTGTTACCGGGTCAATATTTACAGCTCTGTTTAGTTTCTGGCTGGTAGCTGCTAGTTGGCATCTGCTGCACCAGTTAACGACCAGTTAAACGTCTCAGAAATGAGCGCCGTCGCTTTCAATGACCATTACTGTTTTGACGTGAAGGCATCTCGCATCTGTGACAGCGCAGGGTGGGAACCATCCGGAAAGGCAAAGTTATCTGATGTGTTTTGTCACCTCTTCCGGTTGCCTGAGCAATCATTTGTGCTGCTGCGTTCGCTCCGGGGCCCGGGAGTGTCGGACCGCATCTGCTGTGGCTGCTCTCCGCCTGCCAGCTCCTCTTCATGACATCTGAAACTAGCCAGACCAATGCTGGTTTACACATGAAATGCTCAGGCCACTCAGCCCTGTGAGAGCAAACTGTCAGTCAGCCAGTGCAGGACCTTGAAGCGCTGACCTGTTTGCTGAACTGAGCGGTGCTGCACACCTCTCCTGCTCTGGGAGAGGGAGTAAGAGTATATGATATACAGTCCGTGTGCCTTTTATCCCGTCTCTTTCTGCATTTGGGAATGCACTTTTATTTTTCCTCCCAGAGTTTCTTGGGGAAGCGAGGAAAAAGCAGGAAAGGAGGCAACGCAGAGGGTTCATACTGCAGTGGTTTGACTTTGCTTTGCCTTATATTTCTGTTAAAGAGCTGGAAAAGAAGTGTTTGTGATTCACCTCTTGTGATATTGATCTGTTGGTTTTATTTGTGTTTGTTTTTATATGGCTTTTATTGTGCAGTATTGTCCTGTTTTAGAAGCCCTACTTTTGTTCCCTGTTCTTCAGACAAATGATGCATTTACACTATTATTATACAGCATGTTTTATTTTGGGTTTTTTTTTCTACTATAGTGTTCATACTATTTTTGAATGCATTGCTTTTCCTTGTAAGAAAATGTAATGTGTTGAAAGGTCCTGTTTAAATGAGGTTAGCTTACTTGTATTTCTCCAGATTTTGAGATATATGTATGAATGAAGACAACGATATCAAGCATATAAAGGAAATAAAAAAAAAACCTTGCTGCAGAAGTTAATATTCCTTGTACTTTTTTCATGTTATGACCTGCTAAAAAACCAGCTCACAGGTCAAAACTTACCACCAGTCAACCCAAATGTATCCGTATGACTAGACAAAACCAGACCTGAGTGGATATGTTTGTGTGAACGGATCCTTAAGTAAGCTTTAAAAATTGTATTTCAACATCTAGCCTAAGTTATGGAACATTTCCACATTAAAATAGCTCTAAATATTTTTTACTTGTACAAATGTCAGTATCTTCCTATTTTAGAAGCCCTATTTTTGCTTCCTCTTCTTCAGCCAAATGATGCATTTTCACAATTATTGTACATCGGGGTTCTTTTCTTTTTTTTTTTTTTTTTTCTGCTATACTCATCATATAATTTTTGAATTTATTACATTTCCTTGTAAGAAAATGTATGGAAAGGTCATGTATACATGTTAACTTACTTGTAAGCAGATGGTTTTGACTGTATTTCTCTAGATTTTGAGATATATCTATGAATGAAGACAAAAATATCCAGCATATAAAAGAAAAAAACAAACCTTGCTGCAAAAGTTAATATTTCTGGTACTTTTTTCATGTTATGACCTGCTTAAAAAACAGCTCAGTGGTCAAAACTTACCACCAGTCAACCCAAATGTATCCGTATGACTAGACAAAACCAGACCTGAGTGGATTTGTTTGTGTGAAGTTAGTTTTTTAAAATTTATTTCAACATCTGGTCTAAGTTATGTAACATTTCCACATTAAAATAACTATAAAGTTGTTTACTAGTACAAATATTACTACTTCTTATTATTTTCAGGAATCTGCAGTCCTCATTGTAACAGCCTGTTTCTTTTAGTCACCTGTCGGTGGTGCCATATCCTCTTTACTAACATGAATGTTTTATGTTGCTTGAAGCTGTAACATGAAACATTAATGTTAGTAATGCTGTTTCATTGTGTGTATTCACTACTTACTAATGTAATGGGAATAAAACTTTCAAGCTTCAAAGTTTAGTCGTCAGTGATATCTAACCTGCTCGACCCTCCTCTAGAGAACCCGACAAAAATCATGAAAGTCCTTCATTAAAGTCACTGTTTGTTTTTTTTGTTTTGTTGTTGTTTAACACTGGTTTGTGCTCACATGCAGTAACTGGTGTTCATGCATGTTAATGATGGACACCACCCCCATTAGAACTGAAAAAGGATCAGGGTTAGTATTTTATTGGTAATTGAGACCCAAACATGTTTGAAAATGTCCCAAGCTTCGATACAGTTGTAGCAAAAATACAACATCACGATAAAAAATCACAACATTTATTCTGTTTGAGTAACACAATGGTTTTACATGTACTGGTGATGGAATAGGCAGAATCTTTTCCATCATATCCCATGGGTTCTCAGTATGGTACAGGTCTGGACTCTGGTGTCGAATCGATGAGTAAAATGAGGTCTGATGCTCCTGATCCACTCTTTCACAAGCTGATCCTGATGAATCCTGGTATTTTCATCTTGGAATATGTCTAGTCGCTTTTCCATTGAGCCTCAAATTGTGCAAATATAACTTCATAAGCATAAAAATGTGCCGAATAAAAAAAAGGACAATTTCACCAAAACTCTTAATTTTTAATTAAACGTTTTTGCGCTGGTATGATGTGGTTTTTCCAGGTGTAGCGTAATTGGAATATCATACAAAACTGCAATGGAAAGACCCTTTTCCACAACTAGAGTCACGAGAATTTAAAAAAAGGATGTTGCCGGATGTTACAACAAGCGAAGAAGAAGAATTTTAAAAGAAACATGGTGTGGTATGTGTGGACACACCAGAAAACCAAATTATTTCCTAATTTAGTATGGAGCAGAGGGGTAATATGTAATAATATTAATGAATATATCAATAAATCAATGCAATATTTATGTTTGTTGCCATGTTTATGGAATGACTTCTCATGTCACCTCGCAATAATAAATAAACAAATCACCGCATTTGTGATTTAATGGAAAAACCAACATTACACACTTATGTTTTAACGACATTTAGTAAATTTTGGTAAAGTTTTGCACATATGTCCAGTGGAAAAGCAAAACTCCACTGATGTTTGTTCTAGTCATTCAGTTTCTTCAGGTTCTGCTGACATATAACGTTATGAACCTACACCTGACCAAATGAATCAACCCCAGATCATAACACTGCTCCCACAAGCTTGTACTGTAGGCACTAGGCATGATGGATAATCTCTTCATCACTGTGGACTCATCAGACCACATGACTTTTCCCACTGAAACAGAATCCAGTATTTATTCTCTCAAACTGATGATTGTTTTAAGAAATGAGAAGCTCTTCATTGCATCAATTAAAGGGTTAAAGAACTGAAACATGAATAATTGCACTAATTACCTGATGGAAGGATCTGAATTGTTGGATTAGTTACATCCAGGTGGGAACTTTGTATTTTTTGGCCAGGGAGTGTGTGCTTCCCTTTGCTCCTAACTCCATACAAACATGTACATGATATCTGGAAAAATGTATATTTTCTCGATATTTTCTATTTGCCAGTCATCAACAAGAAAATGACAGTTTAATCACTGAAAAGGATTATTTCTGGAAACTCTGGCCAAAGTGTAGATTTGCTTGTCTGTGTCAGGGAAACAAAGAACGTCACAATATGAAGCAAAAAAAACCAAAAAAAAAGCATCGACATCATCTGTAGACCTTTGTTCTACCGTTAAATTATGTAGATTCGAGTAGTTGAAAACTTTTCTGAAAACGGAGGAGAGGAAACATCCATTTACATAAATAGCTGGTTATGTGTACATGTGGCTAAAGCTTAAACTTGTTTGTGAAACACCTAAAGGAGACCAAAACCTGAAAATATGCTCCCGTTGATCGGACAGTGTGAGGTACCAATCATTGCTTACTTTGGAAAGTCTTCTAATGTTTAATTAGTCCAAGAACCCACGCTTGTTGCTGTCAAAAACCAAAGACTGAAAAAATATGGACACTTTCAACATTATTATGACTATATCAACTATTTCAGTCTACAGCTTGAGCTTTGTTTTGTCTCTGGAAAAGTGTTTGAACATTTAATTATTGTTATTATTCAGCTTTAAAAAACTACAAGTAAAGCCAGTCTCCATTGTTATTGTCTCATGTGTGTGTGTGTACCTTCAGTATACGTCTACATGTGTCCCGGTGGTGAAAAAGAGCCAGACGCAGCAGATCACCCCAAACCACTGAACCTCACATTCCTCCTGAGCCCTGACATACTTATCTCCAACACATAGCACTCTGTCAGGGGTCAGCTGCTGGCAGAGAGACAGACAGAAAGACAGAGTAGGTGGGGGTGAGGTGAGTGGGTGGGAGGGTCAGGGGGATATTTATGGGAGGGGAGGAGGGGTAGGTGCTTTGATTCCCCTTCATACCCCTGTGCCCCACTGTCTACCTGGAGGGGATGGAGCAGAACTTGGAGAAAGAGTGAGGAGATCTCCATCAGAAGGGGGGGGGGGGGGTTAGGTAGGGGAGGAGGCTGGGGGGGGGATTGGGTGGCGGTCAGATGGGTGTTTAGCCGCCAGCCCAACAGCAGGCCGACTCACAGGTCATTGAACCCCCCTGTTTCACTCCTCCTCCTCTTGCTCCTCAGAGCCACAGCCCTTCCACCTCAACCCACCAACGAGAGAATATCTGAGGTCACCAGATCTTCAGCAGCTGGAGGTACACAGAGGCCTTCTCTTCTGCCTGTTTGGTTCATTATTCTGATGGAAAGTGTTTGATCCGACAGAATTAAGCCCATCGCGTGGACACTGGAAGCGCGGCTCTTACCTACAGGGGACTGCGCTGTTGATAGCAAGGATGTGGCGGAATTTGGAAATGGGGCGAGGGGCGACGGGGGGCAAACAGATGCATATTCCACAAGGGCTCAGTCCAAGGATCTTGTTTAAGGCTTACAAAATTGTTGTGAAATTGTGGGGAGATTTTCAAAATTATCCCCAAATGCACTGATGTACTTCAAAAGTGACATCAAAATACTTTGATTCAACACATATATCTTTCAAAGTTGGTAATATTTGATATAAGTGCCTTTAGCATTCATGTAAACAACACAGATGTGACCAAAGCGCCGTGATGCTGGTCTTTGATCCCTGCGTCTCCGCTTTGATCTGGCTCACAGAGTAAAACATGTATTTTCCGAGGGGGAATACAGACAGGCACCAAAGTGAAATGGCCCTGGCAGCATTAGCCAAACATCGGCTTAAGCTGCGAATGCAAACCGCCAACACACAGCCGGACAAATTAACTAAACATACTTACCAGTCGTACATGTTTAGGGCAGCATGCCCTGTGAGCCTTGACAAATTGTGAGCTGCTGCTCTTCTAATAATGCATTTGCAGAAACCCCTCTGCACCACATTTGGAGATTAATGTAGTAAGGTTGACACGGGTTATGCTGATAGCCTATTTGTACAAGTAGAGACCGGAAAGAGCTTACAGAAAATGAGAGCCACTGAGCTAATACATCTGACCTCCAGGACACCTCAGCCAACAAGCAGTGGATTTTTACCACCAGCGCGGTCGCAAATAATTTGCGCTAATTGGCTTTGAAGGCAATTACTGTTCAGAGAAGACACAGAGGAGGAATGCTGGGGAGAAAGTGGTGCAGGATGAAATGCATATTGATGGTTAGCATCAAAAGCAGGCCTCTTTGAAGTGCTGCTGTGGTGTCAGCATGTGATGGGTGAGCTGAAAGAAAAAACTGGACAGCAGACAAGTTCTTCTTAAGCACATAGCTGCCTGCTAGGAGAGGTTAACTATCCAACAGCAGCGTGTGTTTGTGCGAACATCTTCAAGTGTGCATGTTTGTGTTGGCATTGTTCGAATCAGTGTACACAGAGGCGTCAGTAAGTGCAGGTCAAAGGATCTGAGCTGTATCACTTCTGAAAACAAAACAGAAAAAAAAAACAGCCTGAGGTGCTTAACCTAAGATCAGATGCATATGTGTTTAAAGGTTTGACGTATAAGACAATATATCCATGTTGTTTGCATGAAGTCTGGGTTGGAGGTTGTTCTGTGCTGGAAGTTGGTGGCTGGTGTTAGTTGGCATTAACTCTGCTTCATTTCTAGTTTAATGACCGTCTTGTTTTCCTACATCCATGACAAGCAGCGGTACACTCTTTTCTATGTATCACAGCATAGATTCCAGTAATCCTACCAAGGGCAAGGACCGTGGCTCAAACTGAAGCAGATACAGAGGAATCTTAAAGTCTTCTACCACCAGATGCTGCTCCAAATGCCTCGACTCCCACACACTTGCACTGAACTTCTCTTGAAAAATACTTAGTCAATATTTTTATTTTTCTGGGAATTGTTCCTGTCTCATAGACTTGCATCATTCTAAGAAATGTTCTGGTGCTCCATCTTTAAGAAGCAAGAATTCAGGGATAATTAACTGTTTGGTGAATTTCATACATTTTCTCCTGACACCTCAGTGAACACTACAGTTAACTTTATTGTATTAATGATTGCTGAAATGAACAGTTACTAGCATTTAACATCAGCTCACCCATCACCCTTTGCACCCATGCAGCTCCACCCTTATGTCCAAATATAGTCACTTCAGGCTCCAAAATGGAAAAACACAAATTCCCAAGTTCCCCAAAACCAATGAAAAACATCATGGTGGCTACATTTACTCCTTACTGTCTAACAATTATGTTAATCTCAAACTATTCTTTAGGAAACAAGTGCATGTGAATGTTATATTGAATGATTAAAGCCATGTTTTCATGCTTTAGAGTAAGATATGACTTGACGCCTTGCTCAGATCATCTGTTATCATCAGAGGCATATCAAAATAACCTTTTGGCATGCTAAATCTGCCATCAGATAACCTGATTATTAGCCCAGCAAGCCCTAAATTGTGTGCTTATACCCTTAGTAAAGAGTATGTTAGTGAAAACAAACACAGCATTTATTAAGTCACTGAAATTGCTTCATGTTTTTATTAAAATGACAGTGTTAGTTAATGTGGATTGTCTTTTCAGTAAGTTAGCATTAGCTTGCTGCTTCAGCATTAGCTTGCTTCTTACCCAAATATGGTCAATTCTTCCAAAAAGGCCAAATAGCAAAACACAAATTACCAAGTTATTCATTCATTTTCTATACCCGCTGTATCCTCACTAGGGTCACGGGGGTCACATGGAGTCTATCCCAGCTACTTAAGGGCGAAGGCGGGGTACACCCTGGAC
>JAQQZY010000019.1:402106-437130 GCA_030068375.1 Ostorhinchus rueppellii | reverse complement strand
ATCATGTTAGAGTGATAGAGAAAACCACTGTGGTACCCCATGGTGTGGAAAACAGAAAGTTCACACAAAGAAAATAATATCAATTATTGCACGTCTTTGCGATACGAATATTGCACTCTATTATCGCGATAACAATATTTTTGTGATGTATTGTACAGCCCTAATTGGAAGTTGCCACAAAACCAGTTGTAGGTCTGATTGGGTTATGTTTTTGATTTTCAGTTTCGTTTGGAAAATATAGAAAGGCTTAGGTAAAAATAAATAAATAAATCAACGGTTGAGGAAAGGGCTGAAATAAGAAAGACAGAGACAGTTCTATCTTCTGTTGGAAGAGTGTCAGGAGTGTTCCAAATCCATCCCTAGCTTCCTCTTTCTGCAGTTTTTGCCAATTTAACAAATGTCTAAAGTGTTACACTGGCTATGGCAGATTATCCAGCACAACAAATCATGATATTATCAGTGTTTCTAATGAACTGAAAAGTTTCACCAAGGGGTCATGGCCAAGTACCGGTGTAAGTGAGGTCAGACTCATTCTGTCTCAGCATGGACTATCGAGTTATCCTCTTGAAACCTGTTAAACCCTGGACCATTTGTTAGTTGGAATAATTTCAATCTAACACAAAACGATGTTGTGGGAAGACAGAAATCATCTTCATCATCACTTCAGAATGTGATTTCTGCTCTTCTTTGTCTTATTCAGTCAGTTGTAGCAGTCGAGAAATAATGTTGGACTTGTTTGGTGCTTGTTCCATTGGTCTGTTTTATTAAATTATTCATGACACGCTGGTCTGGGACTGTTAACTTGTTTTAAATATTTTCCCATTTAGGTTCTCATTGCTTAGACTATCTTCCTTTGTTGGAAAATAGGTTTCATTTAGCTTTCAGTTGACATTGTTCTGATTATGTGGGTCCGTAGAATGCCAATATTGCTACAGCAGTCGCATAATGTTACCATGGTAACACTGTCGGAACAGTGACTGTGGGGGCAACTGGGTTCAAGGGGTTACCTAAGAAGCCCAGAACTGACAAAACAAACACTGGCTGCAGCATCTCTGGAGGCCGCCACAGATCAGGGTGAGGTCAGGGCAAAGTGGTGCTATCTGCAACATCACCACTAGATGTCACTAAGTATTACACATTAAACCTTCAACATTATTGCAATTGTATTTTTCACGTCAATGCATGAAACGGTTGCATCTATGCCAGCTTCTACAACCGTACATGGAGTGTGGAGCTATTTTCAATTGTTGAAAAACAGATTTTATCCCAGAAATGCAGCATTGATGCTCAAAAAACACATTTAGTACTTCTGTAATAAGTGATTTCTGACAAATCCTGCATATATAACATTTTGTCGTGTTTTCCCCTGAGCTTGCTGCATTAATATTGCTCCCATCAATTTTTACTTTTGTGTCCCCTACACTTTACTCAGTAGCTAAAGAGAGAAGAATATATTCATAGTGCACACTAATATCCTGTGGTCTTCTGTTAACATTTGAAGTGCACTCAGTGGCTAGCTCTGCTTTCACTAATGCTGTTTTATATAAAACCAATCTCTATGAAAGCCCTGTGCCTCCCACACACATGAAAAGTCCTGACCTCTCCTAGTACTGCATGGTGAAAGCGCTCCCCTCACTTTTTTCGTGTTACATCGCTTTCTATCTCCATATGTCTGGTCTCATGCACACTGTTGCATGACTGCATTGCATATTGTGTAAACACACATGTACACAACAGTTTATTAGTGTAAAGAAGAACATGCAATACAAAAGAAGTCGTCACATACTGAATTTACTCAGCCCATTAGATCTGTCTTGTTTCATTTTCAAGCTATCTGGGTGTTTCTGCTCTGCGGTGATTTACAGTCAGAGCGTCTGTATTGAATAATGGCGAGGAATGACGGGTAAACCTGGAGCCATTTGGCGTGGTGGCCGGAGCCTGGTACGGGCAGTTTGCAGGGGAGGTAATAGCTCTGCTTTAGGCCTTTTTACTGTCAACTAACGTGAGGAAAGGCAGATGCTGGGACGATACTCATGGCATGTTGTACGCTCACACACACAAAACATCACTTGTGTTGTAGTGTGGTGTTAGGGCAGGTTCTGCAAGACAGCGAGGAGAGATAAGAGTCGATCTGACACAAAACAAGGCTAAAGAACAAGAAAATTGAGGGTTGAAGGTTAAAATTGGTTATTATTTTGTTATTAATCCCAGTGGCAGCTGGTGAAATTGTTTTATGGTGGAGCACAGTATCCAAGTCAGTTTTAAACCGCACTATAGCCACATACCACCACTAGGATACACAAGCACCGCTGTTTTACCCCTTTCATTCATGAACTATGAGAATCTTAATCAAGATTCTTTTCTTGAGTGATTTTATTCCTCTTTAGACATTAAAAAAAAAAAAAAAAGGGATTACATGGGGCGGCTGTGGCTCAGTTGGTAGAGTGGATCGTCCAATGACCGAGGAGTTGGCAGTTTGAAGCCTGCCTCTGACTGTCCTCAAGGGCAAGACACTGTACCTTAAAATGCTCTGTCACATCAGTCTACAGACGTTCTATGTTTTATGTGTTTTCCTGTCTTATTTTGTTAAGTTTCCCCTCCTGTGTCATGTCTTGTCTTTACTTCCTGTTTCCCTCCTTTCCCTCCCTTGTTTGATTACCTATTTACCTCAATGTAGTTCACCTATGGCCAATTGTGTCTTCCTCCCTCCTTGGTGTATTTAAGCCCTGTCCTCAGTCTGTTCTGTGCCAGTTTGTCTCGTTTCTACAGCGCTTCAGACCTGCCTATAATTCCTGAATTGACTGATCTCATGTTATGACTGTTTTTGCCTTCTTGGATTCCGAGCCATCTAGACCCTTTTCTGTGCCTTTGCCTGATGATTAGATTGATTACCCGGACCCCGACCGCCCTCACACACGGTACTCTGCCTCTGCTTTAACCTTTTGTACTTTTGCTGAATTGTCTGTTCTGGTTTTGACCATCTGCCTGTGTTTAGACAAAGAGATTGCATAACCCCCACCTGTTCCTTCGCTGGCTGATTACCTGACTTTGACCCTTGGACTGTCCCCTGACCAGAGCTACGCTTTTCTCCCCACTGGATTCAGAAGATATATATATATTATAGAAATATGTTTATTTTTTGGAATAAACCCTGTTTCCTGACTTCTGCTTCGTATCTGTATTTGGGTTCATCTGTTTGTGCGCAGTCGTGACACTCCCAGTAGGGTTTGGCAGCAGCTGCCTACTATTCTGTTTTTAACACGTCTTCATTCTTGTTGGTTGTATATGGGGATGTCTGTTATGACAGGTCAGAATGTTTTTTTGTACTGCTGTCGTAACCAAACAATATCCTGCAAAGGATCAATAAAATATCTGTCTATCTGTCTGTGAAAGGTGCTCTTTAAATAAAACTTTCTTATTTACTTATAGACGAACCACCACTGATTAGTACGATGCACTAAAGGACAACACGGTGGTGCAGTGGATAGCGTTTATGCCTCACAGCAATAAGGTCCTTGGTTCGATTCCAACACCAGTTAATGGGGGTGGGATTTGTCTGTGTGGACTTTGCATGTTCCTCCTGTGTTTGTGTGGGTTCTCTCCAGCTTCCTCCCAGTATCCAAACACATGCACTAATATAGGTTAACTGGTTCATCTAAATTGCCCATAGGTGTGAGAGTGAAAGGTTTGTCGTCTATACATGTCGACTCTGTGATGAACTGGTGACACATCCAGGGTGAACCCCATTGGGATAGGCTTCAGCACTGCCACAACCTGCCCGAGGACAAAGGGGTTTCAGAAGATGAATAAATAAAAGGGAGGGAATTCCAAAGTACAAGAACAGTTTCTTAGATTCCATGCTCTCTATATATTTTCTTTTTCCTGTGTTTTTGTTGTTGTTGTGTTGATTCCAAAAAACCTGAAATTTCCGTGTGCTTCATTCACTGATTCCATTTCAGTTTACAGGAATGAACACACTCACAGAGGAATAATGGTTGGAATCCATAACTCCACTCATATAACTGCAGGTTACATTTGACTGACAGGAAATATTAAGTGAGATTTAACTAGTTTTGACACTTGACGCTTTCCATAGGCCCTCAAATATCGCAAATATAGCTTGCGTATAAAAATTGACCTCATGGAAAAATGACAAGGGGTGGTTTTTCAGGCATTGCTAAATTGGTATGTTATGCAAAACTGCAATGGGAAGACTTTTTTTCGCAAGTAGTCATGTGAATTAAAAAAAAAATGGATGTTACAACAAGAGAAGAAGAGTTTTTAAAAGAAACATGGTGCAGTATGTGAGGACACGCCAGGAAACTGAATAATTTTTTAATTTAGTAAAGAATAGAGGGGTAATATATAATAATAAAACGTATTCATACACCAGTGCCACTAACATGAATGTGTATGAATGTTTAGTTGTGGTCGGAGGGGCCGTAGCCGTGAAATGGCAGGCACGCTTCCATCAGTCTGCCCCAGGGCAGCTGTGGATACAAATGTAGTTTACCACCACCAGAGGGAGAATGTGAGAGCGAATGAATAATGGATCGATAATGTAAAGCACTTTGGGTGATTTGAAAAGCACTGTAAAAATCTAATCCATTATTTTTCTTATTATTATTAATAATGAATATATCTGAAAATAACTGTCGGACTGGGAATAAACCCAAGTGCAAGACCTCAAACTAGAGAACAGTTCCAAGGGTTTTATTGCAAAAAAGCAACAAACATGCAGTTCAATAGTCCAAAAACACAGTCCAAGGAAAGTCCTCTTCGTCCACTATCACCCATACCAGATAATCAGTCCAATAGTAGTCCGAGCAGAGTCAGGGACGGTCTGGGGTCGCAGTACCAGAGATCCAGCGTAGGCCAGGCGGAGGCACAGACGGGGACGAAGGGCGGGTCGATTACTGGGGCTGGCACACAATCCAAACCAAAGGCGAACAATACATTCGGGGATCGGATGAGTGGCGAAGTCAGGCAGAACTTGAATCCAAAGGCAGGCAGCAGGCAGAACAGGTCGGGTACAGAATCAGAACGGAATACTTGGATCACAGGAAACAACGCTGGAAAGTCATGCACAGGCCATGAACGATCTGGCAGACAGCAAACAGGATAGAGCAGGTTATTTCGGCCTCCCCTGATTAGCCACAGCTGTGCCTGGTGTGCCGACTTAGACTGATTGCTCAGAGCATGAAACCAGATTGACAGGAGAGAGAAAATAGAGGGAGAACAGAGACATAACATCAACACCATATTTACGTTTGTCGTCATGTTTACGGACTGACTTCACCTGTCATCTTGCAATAATAAATAAACAAATCATTGCGTTTGTGATTTAATGGGGGGAAAAAGACATTACGCACTTGTATTTTTTCAACATTTAGTAAATATCGGTAAAGTTTAACGCATAAGCCTCATTGAAAAGCAAAGTACTGTTATGCTGGGGTGGGATTAGTGGGAAAAGCTTGCAGCAGGTTTTGTTTGATGCTCATTTATAATAAATCGAAAGATGCATTAATGGTCTTTAGATGCTGGAGTGTTGAATACACATGATTCCTCATGATTTTTTTTTTTTTATCTTGTTTAGTTTTTCAGGATGAAATACCATACGACACATTTTTATCTCGATAGGAAGATACCAGTTAGAAATGCTAAATTTTGCACATTGCAGGCAAATATTTTGTGTTTTTCTTTATTATATCATCCTCTGGGTCTCTATACAGTTGCGCTGGACCAGTATGGAGGATGTCTGAGGTAGAACAGAGACTATTCAGCTTTTGAAATGAAATGAACTCAAGTGCAAACAAAAGGCCTATATTAACCTTGGAAATCTTAAAGCTCCATTATGTGACGTTTATTATGGCTCTTGAGACTGTTTCTGTGTGTTGATTGTACTGTTGTGATCTTGGTTTCATGGCTCTCAGAAAATGAATTCTATCTTCAATAAGACTATCTGATAAAGTAAAAGACTTTAACCCTTTCATGCATAATGCTCACTACATTAGGCAGCTCTTTAAAGGTGTTTTCTTGTAAATTGAAGTCATTTATTGTTTTTGTTGTATCATCCCAAACATTGTAATTCATACCAATACTGTGACTTTGGTGTTCTAGATAAACCTGATCTACAGTGACATGCTTGAGTGTAAAAAAAAAAAAAAAAAAAAAGGCATTTTTTTTTGTTATTTATTTATTTCTTTTGCATATTATCTCCATGCAGGTCTGTTAAAATGTGAGAACATGTCAGATTATCAGCATTAAAGATATTTTTATTTTATACTTTTCACATCGTTTATCACTAAATACATGTTTGTTTGCTTGTAATGTTAAACACATGGGTTTGTAACTGTAAATAGATTCTTAAAAAATCAATCACATTGGGGTTTTTTTTTCATTCCCAAAATAAAAGAAACACAAAATACTCAAGAAAAAAAAAAAATCTTGATTAAGGTTCTAATTATTCATGCATTAAAAGGGTTAAAGCAAAATAAAATGTCTGGGAATGAGCTGAATATGTGTGCATTTTGGGACTGATGGTTGGAGAAAAAAAAGGATTTTTGTTTGACAGGATCGTTATGGGAATAATATGGTTTAATGGAAATAATGGTAAAAGCAACAGTTTTAGTGTTTAAATGAAATGATCTGTTCAAATAACAACTAAAACAAATGACCAGTTACTCAGTCCTGTGTTTATTTGAAACATTTTTTTATTCACCACTAATTACATATGATCGTTTCAGTTGTTACACCTCCTCCTTGACCGAAATGTGTTTCTTTTGTTTAATTTCTGTCATATGAAGTTGAATATATTTGAATAAGAGTTTGCGCAAAAAACACATTGTTCTCTAACTGTAATTTAATGAACCAATGTGACAATTATTGTTCGTTCTGATCCACATTCAAGTTGTATTTACCACGAAAACTATGTGAATCTTCAACATCAACGCCTTCTTAAAATAATCACCTACATCATTTTTTTCAGATTTTTCAGGAAACACAAAAACTGAACCATTTGTTAAATATATGATATTTACTAACAATTTTAATACAGTTATAACAACAGACGGCTATTGACATAAAACGACAAGGTCAGTCAAACATGGAACATGAGAGATCTAAATGACTTTTTGAACATGCTATATTCATGCCATTCTCACAGTCAGATCCAGTTTAATTTATCACATACAATAGTCATGAAAGGCTCAGTTTCTGATTCCAGTGACTACATCACAACCAAATGCATATAAAGACATAAAATGCATAAAAACTGTAGAAGAAAGCACATATAAAAATACAAACAGAACAGCGCAAAGGTTTTCGGTTCCCTTTAGAATTATTAATTTAGCAAAAGTTGTAATGATCACATTAGGAATTTTTAGTTTCTGCATCAAATGGAAGAAATGCATCTAAACAGCATTAAAAACAAAAGTAAATTTAGTTTGTTAGTGTATTTTTGTTTTGAGCACATAGAATTAAACAACACAGAACCATACAACATGATCAAACAAAATGTTCTGCTCTCGAAAAGGAGTGGAAAGAAGTAAAACTTATTGACTCTACCCCCCCCTTTTTTTTTTTTTTTTTTTACAAACTAGTTAAATTAATCCCACTTCCTTTTTTTTGTTAAGACACTTTTGTTACCTCCACCAAGGAGGTTATGTTTTCATCGGCATTGGTTTGTCTGTCTGTCTGTGTCTGTCTGTCTGTTAGCAAGATAACTCAAAAAGTTGTGGATTTCATGAAATTTTCACAGATTGTCAGAAATGGGGTATCCTACAGATGATTAGATTTTGGTGGTGATCTGTACATTCAGCGCCATCTAGTGGATGAAAATATAAACACTGCCTTGGCGGAGGTCTGCACTCTCCGAGTGCTTCTCTAGTTTCTCTATATTTACAATGACACAAAAACATCCGTACATACAAACAAACCATTCTCATACCCTTTTTCAGTTTCCTCACACACAATCACATTTACAGAATCAACTGTATGAACTGCTTTATTTATATACAGCTGATTAAGAAAACTTCCAGACCAGCGACATGAGAGTTTAGGATGCTAAATCTAAATACTTTTACATGTTGAAGCCTTTTAATTCTGATGTATTTAGTGCTTAATTATGCAAAATGTATGTTCATGACAACCTGCAAAACCAACAATGTGCACTGGCTCAAGGCTTTTGCACAGAACTGTATGTTTAGTTTAGTTTATTGTTTATTTGTACAAACACATTAATCTCAAAGAGAAGAGATGCTTTGCACCAGAGTTAGCTCCAAGCTACTTCCCATCTGCTGTCCCCAGGCAGGTGTGCACACAACATGTAACATTTATGTTACATGTCATGCAAAACTGACCTTAGGTCATATGTGGGTGCTTCTGTGAAACTGGTCCTAAAAACAAGGGGACATGGGGCTAAAAATTCAAACCAGATGTAGACTGTTATGAAGTAAGTTTGGAAGCGCTTGGGGTCTATTTTAAATATAAATATTTACTGAGATAAAAAAAGAAACACATTTTTGTTATTTTTATACAAATGTCCACATGTAACAACAAAAATGACATGAAAATTACACACTACTATTTTTTGGAACGTCTTTTTATTCTCACACAGGTACATTTTGGGAATTGAAGTAAATATGCAAGGCAGAGTGTTTTACAAAAATGACCAAAATCACTCATGATTTACAAGTGTTTAAATGGGCAGGATCTGTGTGCAACTCAAGTGGACACGATGGGTTACACGCAAAACCTGGAATGAGATTGAGATTCATGAAAAACCTGCATGTCTGGATTAGAAAAAGTACTAAGATCATCAAATTTAACACGGTATCTTTATTTATAGCACTATGTAAGACCATTTACAGCCATGTTTTCAAAATAAAATGTACTGACACCTCGGTAGCTTTAATGTCCCAATTTTGGTCCTGTTTGTGGCCCCAATGTTTTATCAAAAATTCACTTAATTTGGGATGACTCAGAGCTAAGGTCATCATTATGTACATCCTGGGGGTCATATGTCTAAATCCCTCTTTTATTATTGGGTCTAAAAAGCTGGAAAATACCAGATACCAAAATAAACCCAGTTTCATAAACACACCCAATCACAACAGTTAAAAACGCACGTATTTATTTCAATTTCATGTTTCCTAAAAATGCAATTCCATCCGACTTCATTCCTAAAACACAGGTTTTAAAATCATGTTCAAAAAGTCAATTCAGTCCTAATTCATCAACCATTTCTTTTACACTACTGTGTATTATGTCAAGTTTTCACCCACAATCAAACTGAGCAGTGAATGCATCATAATTAAATAATTATTAACTGTTCTTATTAAGTAAAAACCTTGCTCATATTAAAGTTTCCTTTTCAATAGTGACTGGACCCAGAGGGCAGACTGAAACACTGTCTCGACAATGAAATACAAGCTGCACAAAGACGACAAATGTGAAAACAAGTTGAACCAATAAAAGAACAAGGACGGCTCCGATTAAAACCGTGGCACTGACCAAGGCTGCTGTTTCCACAATACTTTCAAATTGGCTGCAATTGACTCCTGCCAAATGAAAGGCATGACATTCTCCTGAGGCAGCACCTTAATATTAGTCATGTAAGGACCACTTCTCATTTCAGTGAAAGGCCTCAATCAGCCCAAACGCATCATTAAGCTAATAATGACAAAGTGTGCGAGGAAACAGAACCGGCGGCATTGTGCTGCGCTTCATCAAATAAAGAAAGTGAGTAAAGGAGTGTGTAACGCTCTCTCTCCCAAAACAGCTCATCTGCTCAAGTACTCCAGCCCCCCTTTCGCTCTTCCCCTGCAGGAAGGCTAATGACAGACATGTAAGTAGGCAGCGTGACCTGTTCTCCTGCACATGGAGTTTATTTGCTGTGGTTTTAGCCGGAGCTTCCACGCTCAGGCCCCCGGGGCGCAAAAATACGTCTGCTGGTGCTCCAGCCCAGGGAGCAGCAATCTGACAAGCAGCGTAGACCTAATCCAGGCCAGGTCTGGGGCTGTGTTTGGTATGCATCCCCTAGGTATGGAATAAATACAAGGCCGGTAAGCAGATCTGCCTGCCCGGGCGACTGCAGGGAGTGCAGGGCTTTCCATCCAGCCTGCGTTACATGCCTTGACGGGATGTCTCTTATCCATATGTGTAACCTCATAAGATTTTTGAGCTTTTCACGAATAAGAACAGCTTTGATCTGCGGTGGAAAGTAATGCAGTTTTAATGTCCAACTTCAAGGGCTATTAGCTGCATTTTTATCAGTTAGCTAGGCTGCTCGGCAAATTTCTGAATGTGGAGTCAGGAGGTGGTGCTAGGCCCCGGAGCTTCGTGAAGCCGGTTTACGATTGGAAGGTTGTCATTTTGAGTTCCTCGCCAGGGAGAATGTGGGCGGGAAAAGTAGATGAGTAACACTCCGACCTCCCCACAGCTCTACACTTAAATTACCTTTGAGCAAGGCATTGAAACCCACCCTTCTGCCCGCTCCTTCACCGAGTAAAAGTAGGAAAATTAGATTATATAGGGAAGCAGGCGGATGAAATGCGGGGCAATGAAAAGCGTTGGAAGCATTAAGCTCTGTCAATACTCCCATACTGATAGTAGTCTGCCTTTTTTTTCCTTTTTCTTTTTTTCTTCTTCTCGCCAGATGTTTAAAGTGTCCGTCCACCTGGTGACAACCCCCTCCCCCCACCCACTCCCGCTCTCTCCCCCTCCCCCTCGAGCTCCACAGGTAGAGCAGCAGACTTGGTGTACCTGTTTGAACTTGCTGTGCAATTTGTGGATTAGCAGATGCCTCTAATGGGTAAAATCATCAGCGCTTTCCCTCCGAAGCTGAGGGGAAAGGACGAAGAAATGAAAAGAAAAAAAGACAGAAGCAGAAAATAAAAAGAGGTGAAAGGGTAAAGGAAAAGGGACGTGTAACGAAAGGAATACAGCTACCTCATTAGGCTCATTTGGAGGAATTTAACCTAAACTTCGGTCATAAATGGACCCACTTTGTTAATCCACAGGAGGGTTCGTTCTGTAGAATCAGACGTTAGTCATCGGGGGTAAAGTACAGGACTGTGATAGGCCAAGGTGTGGATCTGAGTCCTGCATGTGCTTTAGTTTAGATGACAGAAGTTGGGTTTGGAAAACTTTTGTGGACTTTTTCTGTATTATTGTGTTACTCTTGAATCTTTTGCAAAGTAATGCCACTATCAGTGTCAATTTGTCATGTTCTCCGGTGTGTTTTCAATGAGTGTATGAGCGTTTTTTAGGGTTTTGAGCACTTTTATTCACATTTATTTGTATGTTCTTATTCATAGATAGCTTTGTCTAACTATGCTGCATCTTAAAGATGATTGTATACTTATATTTATAATAACGTATAAAATTGGGCTGATTGATTATGGAAAAAAATCAATATCACGATATATCAATATTGAAATCACGATTATTCACACGATTAATTTTGAGTTTCACAGTGCATTTCTTCAGCATTTCTCTCTCTCTAAAAAAGAAGCTTTTTTTGATTCTTTATATAAAACATTGAAATTTAAAATAAATTTTGGCTACAAATATGTACTTTACAGCTGTTTTACAATGGAATGGAATGATTTGGACATGCGCGTCTCAGAAATTGTGTAAAGAAAAACGGAAAATAAATCATTTCAGCTTGATTATATGAGTTTTGAGATCGTTTGACAACAAAATTGAAATCGTGATCAAAATTTGATTAATTGCACAGTCCTCATATAAAACATACCTGTACAGTCAGAAAAATGTATTCAACCACCCCTTGTTTTCTTCAGTTTCTTGTTTATTTTAATGCCTGATCCAACTAAAGGTCCATCTGTTTGGACAAATATAATAATATCAACAAAAATAGCTCATAGTAGTTTAATTTCAGAGCTGATATGTCTATTTTCCATGTTTTCTATATAAAAACCAAAATCACTTCAGTTCTTACATCAGTATCTATGTCATTGTACTGACAAAAACAGTGCTTTTAGACATTCCATGTTTTCTTTTCTGTCTGTTTTAGTCACATGATACACACAGGAGTTAGGACTGGATTGCATAACTATTGTTTTTGATGACTTTTGATATAATGATCTAATATGTTTTCCCACTCCTGTATATGTTTTTGTAAATGTAATGCACATTAACTTTATAATACAATATATTTAAGCATAAAACTAGAAGCAAATGTTCACTAATTTATTTCAACTGTTTTGTACCAAACAAAAGATCTATCAATGTTTGTTTCAATGGCAGATAATCACTGAAAGTCTTGGTTTTTTAAGTCTTAGTTTAGATACTGGCAGCACTTTGGATTTGGGTTAAAGAGATGCTGGAGTTGTGGCGATTTTTTTTTTTTTTTTTTTTGGGGGGGGGGGATTTAAGTTTATTTAGGTTTTATTTTCTGCATTAGTGTAGAGGTAGACTGGGAAATAATCCAACCCTCATCCCACATTTTGCAAAAAACACTAACATAATAGAATTTGATAATAAATTACACACAATTAATATTCAAACCCTAACTTTCTAAATCTGTCTGGATTTTGTGCATCTTCTAACCACCCAAATCACCTCCTACCCTTTGAGAAAAGGCAATAAAACCTACAGATCATTTGACAGATGACTTTTCCCTGCAACAAAATCAAGGCGCAGATTATGTTTTGCAGCCAAACCTAATCACAGTTTCACCAAAACCGATTCAAACCTTTATTGAAACTGTTTGAATCATTGATGTTTCTCAAATTTGCAATGAGAACAACCAAAATTAACCCTTAAAAACCTAAAACTGTGACTTTCAAATGAATTGTCCTTTACATCAATCTATTCCTAGTGGATTTATTATCATTTATTAGAATATTATCATCTGCATTTTACATTTTTTAGTGAAAATCTGTTTTTTTTTTCTGATATTCATCCATTTCATTTATTAATTTATTTGTCCATTTAACAGAACATGATGCTTACATACAGTTAGGATTTCTTCCTTCTATATTTCATTTACTGATCGTGTAGTGAAATGAAAGGTTATTATTATATTAAAGCAGAGAAAATGGGGAAAAGTGACTTTCAACAAATTTAATGAAATTAACATAAAATGAGTGTCTCCACCCACTGTCATTTATCAAACTGAGTAGGTTCTGATGCAGAAGATGACGATTTTTCCACGTTCACTCCAGGGCCTCTGAATGTTCAAAGGGTCGTATCGTATTCCACTGCGATTGACTTGAATTAATCACATATATTGATGGAATTAGTTTGATGGAATTTTTTTTTAATGTGGTAATTTTATAAATGTTTTTATATCCTTAATCTATTCATAATCATATATATATTGTGGTTTTATTGTGGTTTTTAATTTTTGAGATGGAGAGGGCGACTGAACTTAGCTGTTGTTCTTCCCTTGTAAGTCGCTTTGGAAAAAAGCATCAGCCAAATGCATAAATAATGAATAAATAATAATAATAATAATAATAATGAATTAGTGGTTCCGGATTTATTAAACATTTTAGATCAGTAGATGTTTGTAGTTGGGGGTGGCTGTTTTGGGTTTTTGTTGGTTTAAATATTTAAATTATTAAAAAAAAAAAAAACACGCAGGGAAAACAGCTCAGTTATTGGCTGTAAATTTCCAAATGTGCTGTCGGGTATAAAACATATAAAACACACTGGTGCACAAAAACCGAAAGCAGGTTTTTCTAGATCAGAACAAAACCGTCCCCCCTGAAGCCTAAGTTGGTCAGCAGAGTGAGTTTTCTAGACTGGTGTGATCGGGTCCAGCACAGATGTTCTGGAGTCCCACTTCCTATCGACTGCGTTGTGTAACAAAAGTGTAAAATTAGAACTCCTGGCTGCATTAGAGCGGCGTTTTGCTCTAATGTTCCACAAATTGACTGCTTTCTGTGTATTCTCAAAAACACAGATTCACTTCTTGTCATGTGTGAAGCCCCCCCACCCCACCCCCTTACCCCCTTACCCCCCTACCCCCCTCCTGTTCCACAGAAACACTCAGCACAGACACTGACACATTCCTGACGGCACAAGGCATAACTTGTTATGGAGGTTGTTCACAGGGCTGTGTTAAGGTGAATCCAGACGCACACACATGCACAGACACACACTGGGCCGTGTGCACCGAGCAGGGGCAGCGTTGATTTAGGGCATTACTCAGACACAGAAAGAGAGAGAGGGGAAAAGAGGGAGAGTCTCCCCTGACTGCATTAGGAGAGCCTCCAGCCTTTGTGATTCCTTTTGATCAAATCTCTGTGAAAGATGAGTGTCATGCCCTCTTCCAGCCAGCTGTGAGGGGACTGCCCTGTGACTCCGAGGGGGTAGACATGTGTGTGTTAGAGCATGCACACCTCATCTCATGTGTGTATATGTGTGCGTTGCGTTGCAGTGTGTATGTGTGTGTGTATATGTGTGTGTGTGTGTGTGTGTGTGTGTGTGTGTGCAGGATAGGGAGGGAGGCAGGCAGCTCCTGAGGTGAGAATGCCGAGTGGGAGGATCTCATTCCAATCCCCTGTGCCCAGTTTCAACACACACACATCTTGAGTAGTTTAGAGCCAGTCCACGGCAACATTAGAGGAGAGAAAGCAGGGGAGAGGCTAGTGTGTGAGAGTCAGATCCACAGTGACTTCTTCTTCTTCTTGTTTTTTTTTTTCTTTTTTTTTTTTCCTTGCAGAGAAGAGTGAGTGTCGGTGGCTGTGTGTAAGAGACACACACACACACACACAGAGAGAGAGAGAGAGAGAGTAGAAGCAGTGTTGTTGAAGGAGACGCTGCTGCTGTTGCTGTTGCCGATGTCGGGTGTGATGGCTCTTTCACGTTAGTCCTCTCGCACGGACAGAAGAGTTGGAGGCAGTTGTTTTGTGGGACTGGCGAGGAATGGCAAACTCCACGGTATCCTTGGAAACATCCGACTAGATGACAATGGCCGAGGTAAGAGAGAGAGAGAGCGAGACAGAGAGAGAGAGAGAGGGCTTTTCACTCGCCCCGTTCCCCCGTCTCTGATCCCTCGCTCCTGAACACACGCTCACACATCAGCTCCACAAAGGCAAACCTGGAAGCAGAGTACGCACATCGGAGTGACAGGACACACTTTTTCACACTGAGGGACGCTGATTGGAAGTGGGGTTTCCACATGTGATAGTGGGGTATGTGGATGCTCTGTACTTTAGGGGCTGGATAGTGTTGGAAGTGCAGAAAGTTGGGCTTTGAAGTTTAGTTTGTGTCACATCTGGGTGAAAATGTTTACCACCGATGCAAAAAAAAAAAAAAAAAAAAAAAGCGTAAAGTTATAGATTTCTTTCTTCAGTCCGAAATAGATCTTTCACTTAAACTCAAATATAAACCATAAAATAAGAATCTAACTGGAATCGGAGATCAATTTATTCAGCTGCGTTTGACGTTTTAGGAAAATTTCACTTTAAAAATGACTGAAACTCATTAAAAACTCTGACATTTTCTCACCTCCTCGCTCCCCTTTACATGATCCTCGCCTGCTTTCAATCCAAACTCCCTGTAAACTTCCTAAAAACGCTGTAATGTAACTCCCGTTCCGATCCCGTCCCATGTGCTTGTGTGAATCCTAGTTTTCTTCCTCAGTGACTTTGTGCTTCAGCTCCATTCACTGACGGTCCGCTTCTTACCTGAGTGTCCATCCACTCGTCTGTCTTGTCTTGTCTTGTCTCGTCTGTCCTTTTGGGAAGCGGAGCAGACTGGCCCTCCTGGAAGCCCTTCCTGGCTGCTGGCCACAGTCTATTGGAATGTAATTTAAGAGCAGCCTAATGTTTTGTTGCAGCCATAATGTAACAATTAGCTGAGCTGTCTGTGCGGTGGTGGAGATGGTGGTGGTGGTCGTAATAGTAGTGGTGGTGGTGGTGGTGGGAGCAGCAAAACACTCTGTCCTCCAGTGTGTAAACAGTCAGAAACAACACTAATGGCTGTTTTATGTATGACTGGAGATTAATTTCCCAAAACACACCATACGTACGACTTATTATAATGTAAGAAAATGATCTGTTATAAAGTCTATGTGACCGAATTAGCAAATTATCTTCATTTTACTCACTTCGTGAAGTGTGAAAACAGGCTTTTTTGGATCCAGACAAGTTACATTCTAACTCAAATATTCTGTTGTACTTTAAGAATAAATAATAAATAATAAATAATAATAATAATTAAAAAAAAACGATGTTAAATCATTAAAGTTGAATTATTCTCTTGCTCTTGTCATTGTTTTATGTTCCTGATCCGCTGTGCGCCCCTCTAAAAAGCCACTTTGTGCGTTTATTAATGAGTTTAAGTCGACGACTCGGCCAATAAAAGTGATTTAGATTTATTCGTGTGTGTGTGTGTGTGTTGTGGTAGGAGTGTGTTACCCTCTGTGGTTTCTTCCAAATATCATGTCCTATCTGTTTGTTCCCACTTCTTTTCTGTCTTTTTTTCTCTTTTTCTTTTGTTACCTCTGTTTTGTTTTTTGTTTTTCTTTTTTGTTGTTGCACGGCCCTAAGGCACAAAACACACACACACACACACTCACAAAAAGGCGTCTTTACACAGTTGAAAGTGTGTATGTAAGTCGGCCTGCCAGCTTCGTCAGCTTCATTAGGTTCATGATGGTCCGTTCAGGAGAGGATATGGAGTGTGTGTGTGTGTGTGTGTGTGTGTGTGTGGGTGTGTGTGTGTGTGTGTGTGTGTCTGTGGAGGTGGGGGGGTGTTGTGTATGTGAGTGTGTGTGTGAGTCTGTTCTTGGCTTTTACCCCCTTTAGCGTCTCCTCAAGCTGCGATCCACCCCTCCCGCCCCCCCCATAACACCCCTCAAAACTCCCTCTCTCCCTCTCACACACCAGCTCCAGCCTCTTGAGTCTCTGCTCTGCGCTGCCACCAAAAGGCTTGCGAGGATTTGTCAGCCAGATGTGACAAGATTGTCAAGAGGCAGGCGAGGGAGAGAGGGAGATCTGATATTAATCAGAGCGTAGCTGGGAGCCAAACTTTCTCCGAATCAGTGTACTAACATGTTCCCCTCATTTACTCCTTCTCCGAGCCAAACAGTCCCTCCGAGTTCCTAACAGGGGGGAACCACACACACCAGGAAGCCAACCAAACTTTGGCTCGCCTCCTTTCCTTTCCTTTCCTTTCCTTTCCTTTCCTTTCCTTTCCTTTCCTTTCCTTTCCTTTCCTTTCCTTGCCTTGCCTTGCCTTGCCTTGCCTTGCCTTGCCTTGCCTTTCCTTGCCTTTCCTCCTTCTCCTTCTCCCCCCTCCTTTCTCCTCATCCTCCTCCTCCTCCCTCCCAAACTCATCTCTTTGTCTTTTAAGATTTTTTTTCTCCTCTTAAAGAAGCCAAGCATTTTCTCATGGATATCCAGGTAAAGATCTGCTTTCTTTCTGGTGTTCAGTGTTGGTTGGGACTGTGTGTTTTCTGAGTGTGTGTGTGTGTGCGTGTGTGTGCGTGTGTGTGTGTGTGTTTGACTGACATTTGGATGAGTATGAAATAATGAGTTTTTCACGCTGTCTTTGGGCTGTATGGACTCTTAATAGGCTCAAACGTTGCCTGTCACTACTTGCACCGGCCCGGGCTTTTCCTGGGTTCATCTTCGCCTTTTCACACCCAGTAGAGTTAAAGAGGCGCTCGTTTATTTATTTCACTCCTTTGTTTTAAAGCTGAAGTTTACCCCGAGAGAAGCTGTTGAACTCATCTCCAACTTTGTGTCTAAAAAGTGATTTAGTCGACACCAAATCGTTCTGTAGAGTGATTTTATTTGCTCTGTGTCAAAGTGTTTCCTCTCTTTTGGACGTTAAATCATGAGCTGAGGCGGGATCGCGTCGCCTGCTGAGCGCTGCTACGAGTCCTAAAACCTAGCTCTAACTAACACTTGTCGTCAATTAACAATTTACTACCCCCGCTGTCACATATGCACAGCTCAGAACAAGGCATGATTTATTCCTGAGGCCGTGGGGGTGGAGGTTTCTTCTTTATGCACTGGGTTCATACATGCATGCATACGTGCACATACACAACATGCAACACACAGCTGGTCATCAGGTGGAGTCGGCGTGTTGTGCAGCAGCTACAGGTTTTATTGGTGGAAGTCGGCGATAACGTGAGCCCGTACCAGGAACACTGTCCTCGTCCTCCTACTAAATTCCTGTGTGTTTTCTGTTTTTCTGCCTCTGATAAATTCCTACTTTTCCTCTGGTGTGTGTGTGTGTGTGTGTTCTTATGGAAAACTAAATAAAAATATTGCATTATTTAGTTTTCATCACATTAAAAAAAAATCTGCAGGCCAATTTTCCAGATTAATTCACTGCTGTTTTTAAAAATCAAAGATTCATTAAAAAAAAATTAATGAAATCTATCCGTAAATCTGATTATGTGCTGAAATTAACACAAATGCTAACAAGTAAAAACCAAAAGGAGCTTAAATCGTCACACAAAACAGGAAAATAACATGTGTTTCTCCCACTGAGGTTTGTAAATACAATAATATCTTCATTAATACGATACAGTCTGTGTTTATTACACAAAATTGATAGAAAATAGAGGAAATATCCATTGCATTGTGAGTAGTTCTGAACAATCCAAACCATAAATATGCATAAACTCGTGAGATTTCAATATGTATAATTGAACTTAATCATCATGTAAAGCAGAAAATGTAGAAACAAGGCTGACAAAGTGAATTCATTAATACATTTGCAGTTATTATTTTAAAAAAAAGATCATATTTTTTTTAAAAAAGACAGAAAAATGTGTGTGTGTCTGTAACAACCACAGGAGTCAAAGGTGATGCTAGAGTTGTAAGTTTTTGTCAAACAAACAATGAAAACCAATAATTTATGGAGATAATTATCATAGAAAGCTGCAAAGAGGCTGAAAAGGTGGTTGTTTTGTGTTTTTTATACAGTGATAATCTGTTTTTTTTGTCCCTTGTGTTTTCTCGTAGGGCTTAGAAATACAGTAATGGCTTCAGTGGTTATAATTAATTCTGTGTTTATTCTGTAAATTGACAGAAAAAGGAGCCAAATCATCTCAAGTTAAAGGTGATCCAAGTTTTTCTGAACAAACAATTGAAAAAAAATGAAATGCATGAAGTTAGTTTATGTTAATGAACTTCATCTTCATATATATATAAGGAAAGAAACTGAAAAAGTGAACAGTTTGTGGCTTTATTATGTGGTAGTCTAATATTCTTTTTTTATTAATAATGGCTTGATTAAATAATGCTTAATAAATCCTTGATAATGCTTTATAAGTTAATAAAAACACCTTGTAGATTGTTGTGAAAATGATGACACGTGTGTAGCCAAGGGGACTGTGTTTTATTTATTGCTCTTAAATAATACATTATTTTCACTTTACATGTATAAGAATGTACAGAAATTCATTACATTTAAGCCAAAGTATGAATTTCTCCCTTTTTTTCAAATCTGCAAATATCCTAAACAAACTGAAAAATAATTCACAGCAATAACATGAAAAGAACACGCAGCGTAAAATACTTCCACGAGCCATAGATATGATGTATTTAATCAAAACGTACACTTAACGGCTCCATAACTGTCCATCCCAGTGATCATTTATACGTCCCGTCAAGAAAAAGTCTCACTTCCGTTTTTTCCCACATGTGCTGTAATTGTCTTGTTAACTGATTAATGGCTGACAGTAAAAATCTGATCCCCACTCCTCCTCCCCCTCCTCCTCCTCCTCCTCCTCCTCCTCCTCTTCTTCTTCCTCCCCCTCCTTGGTCGTCCAGTCCCTCTTCCTCCGGAGCTGCTGATGGCGTTATTGTTCCTCGCCTTGGTTGGCATCGGCTCGATGCTTGTTTCCTCGTTGACTGAGTGTCAGTTTAGTGCCGGTGCTGCTGCTAATTGATTATTTTTCCAGCGCATTAGGCCAACAAATCCTCATCCGTCTCTAAAACTCTTACTCTGTCTCTCGCTCTGTGTCCGAGAAGCAGCTGTTGGCTTGTGTTGAGTCTCTAAAGCACCGTGGCTATCCAGCACATATGGAAGGATTTAATGTTAAGAGCCAGAGAGGACTACTTGATTTTATTTCTTTTTTTTTTTTTTTTTTGTTCAGTGAAGACTGTTATGACCCTGTCGTAAGCCGCAGATGATATCTGACCTGATAAAACCCAGCTTGTTTTCCCCCCTTCTGTTTGTTTTTCTTGCACTTTTACACCTTCTTTTGACTGTAACGGTTGTAATGTCAGTCGGTTTCTATAGCAACCGCATTGGAAGTAATGCAACCTTTACCTGAAGAGTCAAAGCTACATCGTCCGCTCATGCACTTAACCCCGGCCCCCGGTCACCTCCGTGCCCTAATGGGGTCTTTATGTCCCTGCCTTGTCTTCAGCTTCATCGTTTTAACCTCCGACACATTAACAGACGTCCATGTTCCTTCCTGTGTCTTTTCATACGCCTGTCGACTCTATGGGAAAAACCACAAATGCAATCTATTTCCAAACATCATCTCGTGGTATGCAAATCTTGTTGAAAACTCAGAGAAAAAGTATGCACAGGAAGACCTTGAGGGGAGATAATTTAGTGTGAGTTCTGTCCGTCTTCATGCACTCGTGTCTGAAAAGTGACGCTTTAAACCAGGTGAGAAGCGTCGATAAATATGTGACCTTTATTTATTAAAAGAGGCCGTTTCAGAAGCTGAGGTGAGGCTTTGGCATCTCGGGCTGCACACAGTTTGCACTAAAACCTTTTGGAATGTGATATGTAGCAGGATTCAACCATGTTTTGTGTTGGCACTCTGTAAATTATTTTAGAAAAGCCATTAATTTTCACTTGAAGTCCTGCAGTTCTACACATTGTTCAGTATACTGTGTGTTCCAGGAAGTATCCTGTACCCAAAGAGTGGGCCACAACCCACAGGTGGATCATAGGAGATTAAATTTTTGATGCCAAATATTTGAGAAAACATTAAAGAAGGAGTGTTTTTTTTCTTACTAGTGAATATTTTTATTGCTCTGATAATTGTGCTTCTAATGTTTAATTTATTACAGAAGGCTGCTGTGTTTGTTTTACTGAACAGGAGCTTCCACGCTGATGACATTTATTTGTTCTCTTTTATTAACCCGTAAAGACCCAAACGTTATTTGTCCTTTCTCTGAGTTTTTATGAATATCTACAGGATTAGTCAAATAAATGTTGAAAAATACCTGATTCTCACTGAAAGAAAAACCCAATATAAAGATGACAACATTACAATAAAGGGTGATAAAGCACTTAAGGACGGTTAAATATAGAGAAACATTCATTTTGGAAGTGACACAAATGTTCCAGTGGCTCCTTATGGGTTCAGTATTTAACACATTTATTTACTATATATACATAAAAGTGTTTGAAGAGTTGGAACAGACATTAATAGACACTGGGGTTGTCTTTTAACATGTGCATCACAGTATTTTACAGGTGTATGATGCAGGATTTTGTTGCTTCTCCCACGGTAAATTTCACACATGAATAAATAAAATGACAGAATTATATTTTACATCACGTGCAATATTGCAATGTATTGAATCACAGCCTCTGTATCGTGATGTGCATCGCCTGATTCAACACTTAAATATCACTATATGGACTTATGGATTTATCATGAGATTCAAACATTGATAATATTAAGCATATTTCAAAATATTTTTAAAAAATGTAGTATTTTCTCACAATATTCCTTTCAATTGCTTTATAAAATGCACCCTCAGGCTCATACGTTCACCTTTTCACATGCAGGGTTTTTCCTGCAAAACTAGGTGATTTTAAGTCGGGTGATAATAGAGTCATTTGTGTTGTATAGATATAGGTTTGTTTTGTTTTTTGGGGTTTTTTTGTTGTTTTTTTTACAATATTTCCAGATCCTTTTCAGTACTCTTACTGTTTTAGGTCTAAACTGGCCTCATTATATTCATTTACACACGCACACACACCTTTGAATCTGACCTGATGCCATTTGTCACTCCTTCCACACGCTGAGCGGTAAAATGCCTGCTAATTAGAGGTGTATGTAATGTATTTAAGGTGTGTGTCTGTGTGCGATGTGTGACTCGTACCTCCTTGATATAAGGCAAAGCCACAGTGTTGAGCTCTGGCTTCAGAAACACTGACCCAGCCGCATCATTTTGTGCAATTAGTCTTCTTGTCATCGACTTCATTGATGCGTGCGAACAGCCGTGGCTTTGTTGTGACAACAGTACAGAGAGAGAGGGAGAGGGGGTGGGTGGGGTGGGCCAAGGCAGCGAGGGATGGGAGGGGGGGTTTGGTCACCGTGGGCCACTGAGTGTCGGTGTGCCCTGGGCTGCCATGTTTCCTCCTCTTCTTCTTCTCAGGAACTCATGAAATGAATTGCTAATTAAGATAAACGACCAGAGGAATGTGTGTGTGTTTGCGTGGGTGTGTGTGAGCAGCTGATTGAGATGTATATTAGGAGGTGGTGGGGGTACGAAGGAAGGGGGGGGGTGGAAGCAGCAGCAGCACCAGCAGCAGCAGCAGCAGCAGGAGGTGTGTGTGCACCCACAGTGGGATGGGATTAGCCTAATTGGGCCGTGTTGGTTCTTGGCGCTCTGTAATGATGGGATTATGTCGCTGAGAGATGAGCAAAGGGGTTTTTACACCTCAGCACCGTCCGTCCAGAGGAGGGTGGTGTCACGGGACGGAAGGCCGGAGCGGGCTACCAAGGCCAGCTCGCTGCCGTCGCCTTCATCTCGGGTCAGTTTATCTGTCTAATGATGAGAGGTTATTGTGAGGTGAAATCACGTGATCCTGGACCTCAAGGACGAAGCCTCAGCAGTGACTAAATGAGCAGAAGGGGGAGGCCCCGTTACCCACCCACCCACCCACTTTTATTTTTTTTCCTCCTTTCTGCGCCCGTGGAGAGGGAGCGGTCTGTGGCGGAGGAGCTAAGCATGCCGCTCATGTATACTAAAGCCCCACTGATCATACATTATAGATGCAGAGGGAGAGCGGTGGTGGAGCGCAGCCACTCCAAGGTTTTCAGCATGTAGCACTAACAACAGCCGCTTTGATCATGAGTCTGATGATGCTTTTCCCTCAATTCCTCGTGTGTAAATGTTTTTTTCTTTTTTTGTCTTTAACAGAAAGAGAAGGGATAGAGTCTTTTTCTTTTTCTTTTTTTTTTTTTTAGCGAATCAGGGCCTGTGCCAAGTCAGCAGCTCCAGACAAAACTTGACTCATTACAGCCATTCGGCCCTCGCTTTGAGCCTCCGTGTCAGGCCACTTACCCGGGCTTTTCCTGCCTGTTTGTCCTGAAAAAACACAAAGCCATTAGCAGACGAGCTAATGCAGAGTCCTCTAACCCGTGCGAGCCCCAGGGGTGGATCGCTGCGGCCGTCCAGGTGTGTCCGAGACCTCTAGTTACTGAAGACAGAACCTGCCTCGGAGCGCGATCTGCTGCACAAATACCTGCGCTAGCGTAGGGCAAACCAGGCAACGAGTCATGCACTAAAGGGGAGCGGGATTACTCAAGGCTATCATTATTTCTTTAGCTTTCTGTGGGCAACTTCACAGGTTGTGCGTTTTTATCGTGTTGCTGTGTGAGATGAGCAGAGGCTGCAGAACGTGCACACACTCTCAACAGTTTTTCCTCAACAAGCATGGAATGAGAAGGTGTTTTTTTTTTGTTTTTTTGTTTTTTTTGCAGTACCTTTCCAGGAGGTTTTTGTGAAGTTATGCAAAACAATAAAACAGCATTGTACTGTAACTCCCTCTTTATTCTCCGCCACAGTTTAATTGATCCTTATATTTCTTATTGTGCTTTAGTTTGGGCTTCCCTTCATAAGATCCTGGTGTTTGTTCGACTCAAAAACCAGGTCAGAATTACACTCAACATCTAATCCTCTTTGTAAAAAGCTGCAATTTCTTACCATGTATAACATCACGAGGTTATTCTTCGAAGCTGTGGTTTTATTTATCAGATACAATGAAGCAAGGGAGATATTTTAGCAGCTATTTTATGTCAAATTCACAAGTTCATTCTTATTTAACGCAGCAATCCACAAATCTCCATCCTCCAACCTTCTAACTAGATCATTTTTATAAGATTTAATGGTGTCAAGTTATGGAAGAACTTTTCCCATATGGCAAATAACTGTTTAACTATAAAAAATTTTAAAACATGCTTAAAAGATTATTTAATTACTGCAAATTCCCTGTTTTAAATCGCTGTTTTCATACAGTCGTGGAAAAAATTATTAGACCACCCCTTGTTTTCTTCGCTTTCTTGTTCATTTTTAACAACTAAAGGTCCATTTGTTTGGATAAAATATAATAAAAACAACAAAAACAGCTGATAATAGTTTAATTTCAGAGCTGATATCTATCCATTTAACATGTTTTCTAGATAAAAACCAAAATCACTTCAGTTCTTGCATCAATATCTGTCATTGTTCTGATAAAAACAGTGCTTTTATTCACTCCATGTTTTCTTTTCTGTCTGTTTTTGTCACATGACACACACAGGAGTTAGTATTTAATTGAATAACCGTTGTTTTTGATGACTTTTGATGGTCTAATAATTTTTTCGGCGGCTGTATGAATGTGCATGTATGTTAAGTTGTCTGCATTGTTAAAACTGCATATTATTCTTTCATTAAGCTCATGTGTTTTATATGTTATTTGGATTTTATAAATGTTTTTCTTTTTCTTTTCTTGGGATGGGTTTTTTTTTGCTTTTTCCTGCACTGTACAGTATTAGTCTTCATTTCTCTTTCTTATGTTCCTTTTTTCTTTTGTCTGTGCAAAAATAAACTAAACTAAATGCATCAGACGTTTAGTTCAAAATGCTTCAGTTCGTCTAAACACACAAAAGCTGTCATTTATATCAAATATGTGTTACTAAATTCAATTAATTTAATAGCATTCAGCAGAAAATCTTCATTTGGATGTGACTGAATGTGTATATTTTTGTATAATATATTAACCCTTTCATGCATGAATTATGAGAGTCTTAATCTAGATTTTTTCCTGTGTTTTTATGTCTCTTTAGGTATGAAAAAAAACAATGCGGTTGAATTTTTTCTCATGAACCTATTTTTCATGGAATTTTTTTAAGTTCTTTTTTTCAGACAAGTTTAAAAGATGTCTTTTTACCTTTTAAACTTGAATTCAAAATATTACATTTACGAACTAGATAAAATTAACACGATGGATATATTTTTCATGGACTTGTAAAAATCTCCACTCAGCTGGACACCATGTGTTTAGTTTCTGAAGCAAAGAAACATGTATTTATTGATAAACTGTGTGAAATCTATGAAGTAAAAACATTTTTAATGCTGATAATCTGATGTTTTCTCACATTCTCACATACTCTAATACTAGTTATTACTCACTTCATGGAGATAATATCCAAAAAAAACCCAAAGCAAAACACTTTTTGGTTAAAAAAAAAAAACTGTTAATTACAGTCTGATCACAATAACAAGCAATTGATTTACACTCAAATATGTTAGTGCAGATCAGGTTTATGAAGAACAGCAAAATTTCAGCAATAGTATGAAAGCATGAGTGTCCACTGAGTTTGCAGATATGGAACTAAAACAACAAAACCCATGAATCTACAAGTAACAGCCATAGGATAGCTGTCCACACTGTAAAAAGTAAAACACTGAATCAACTTTAAAAAAATTTTCTTCAATAGGTCACACAAAGAAATTAGTTGACTGAACCAAATGAAATTATATTGAATGTAATTGAATATGATTTAATTTGGTTCACTCAACTAATTTTTTTAATGTGTGACCTATTGAAGAACATTTTTTTAAGTTGATTCAATGTTTTACTTTTTACAGTGCACTGTAGTGACCAGTATGCATGAAAGGGTTAATTTTGGGTTAAAATAAATGGGAAGCAGCCTTCTTTTCTTGCCGCTCAGACTCCTGTTCGTGCTCGTGTCCAGTTTGGTTTCCCATGTATTCATTTTGCGTTCTTTCTGTTGTATTTATTTGTGTTAACAGGCTATCTGCTGCACTTTGGTGAACTGTAACTGTGACAGCTTCAAGCCTGGGAAGCTGAAGAGGAGGCAGTGTGAAAACTGCAAGCATGGCTGGGTGGCACATGGTAAGAGCTCACCACACACTGATGGAAAAAAAAATATATATACAAATCTGGTCCAATCTGCTGCTCTGATCTGTGATAATGTCATTAAAGTGCAGTTATAAATATCTGTTTTTGCTATAAAGTCACTTTTCAATGAACCGTGGTGGAGGCGGAAACCTTCAACTCAAAAATAACAGAATAAATTAAGTAAAGTAAAGTGTGGGAATAAGTGCTTTAATTTCCATCCCTTGTAGGTATGACTAAACTCACATTAATTCTCGTATGTTGCCTTGTTAGTATAAACACACAACACTGTCATTTGTAATTAAACTGTGTGTAATTATAGTTTTACAGAGTGTCATTGTTACTGCTGGCGTTAAGCACGAAGTAAACTGTAATTTAAAGGACGTATCGGACTTTTATGGTGAATTTTATTGCGGAGAAACTTTGCTTTTAGTCTGAGAATCTGAGCTGAAATGTAACTCTGCAGGAAATGATGTGAGATTGAATAAAAACACATGCATTCGTAAAGTGTCAAACTTTAAACCACACAGGAATTTGGGTTATTTCCTATTCTGGTAATATTTTAACCCTTTCATGCATGAATTATGAGAAGCTGAGTCAAGGTTTTTTCTTGAGTGTTTTACTTCCCCCTTAGGCATGAAAAAAACAAAAAGATTGAGTTTTTTTTTTTTTTTTTTTTTTTTTTTGTATTTAAAAAAATGTCCACTCAGCTACACTGTGCATTTTATTTTTAAAGCAAAGAAACATGCATTTAAAACCCAATATCAGAAAGTGATATGAAAACAATGAAATAAAATCATGTTTAATGCTGATAATCTGATGTTTTTTCACATTTTATCATATTCTAATGCTAGTTATTACTGACTTCTTGGAGATAATATGCCAAAAAAAACCCTTTTTGTTTAACCCTTTCATGCATACTGGTTATTCTCCAGCTGTTCTCTTGTATATTCATGGGTTTGGTTGTTTTAGTTCTGTATCAGCCAACACAGTCGACACTGATGCACCATCCCATAATACACTGACATTCATGGAATTACTGTAACTTTGCTGTTCTTGATAAACCTGATCTACACTAACATGTTTGAGTGTAAACCAGTTGTTATTTGTCAGACTTTTTTTTTTTTTTTGCATATTATCTCCATGAAATGAGTAATAACTTGTATTAGAATATGATAAAATGTGAGAAAACATCAGATTATCAGCATTAAACATGATTTTATTTCATTATTTTCATCTCAATTTCTGATATTGAGTTTTAAACATTTCTTTATTTCAAAAAATGAAATGCATGGATGTTTTTGTAACTCCATTAAGAAAAAAAAAAAACCTCCATCACATTGTTTTGTATTTCATGCCTGAGGAGGAATAAAAACACTCAAAAAAAAAAAACTCTTGACTAAGGTTCTCATAATTCATGCATGAAAGGATAAAAAAAAAATCAGATTTACACTCAAACATGTTAGTGCAGATCAGGTTTATCAAGAACAGCAAAGTTACACTAATGGTGTGAATTACAGAGTATTATGGGATGGTGTATAAGTGTCCACTGTGTTGGCTGATATGGAACTAAAACAATAAAACCCATGAATATATAAGAGAGCAGCTGTAGAATAACTGTCCAGTGCAGTGACCAGTATTCATGAAAGGGTTAAATGGTTACATATTAGTCACTGCTCATCCAGATTCCTCCTATTTTAATGTGTATGGCCGTTATTTATCATTTGCATTATACATTCTAGAACATTGTAACTCATAAAGGCTTAAACATAGACCAAAGAACCAAATAATTTACTGATCGAATATCTTTAATACCTGTTGGTCCACTAATTCTATCAATACATGACAATAATTGGTGTAAAATACAGTTTGTCGTATTTTCATGGTCATCAGATATGACCCATTTGGGCGTTCAGAGGCTGTGTCGTTACCATGGAAACACCGTCGTCTTCTACAACATTGATTCACCAGTAAAACCCATGGAGTTGGATCAATGACAGTGAATAAAGACATTTAGTTTATGTTCAGTTATTGGTATATTTACTGAAAAAGGCACTTTTTCATCAGTTTTTTGTTTCTGATATAATAACCTTCCACTAAAATCTGAGTTTTTGTGATCTGTAAATTAAAAATAGGAAACAAAAGAAAAATACAGAGGATAATACTATAATATATGGTAATAAATCGCTTAAAAAAGGTTAAATTGAGAGAAAAATTAAGTTTGTTATTTTTAATTACTGACACAAAAGTAGCTGTGGGTCTTCATGGGTTAAAGTCTTGAGTTTCCAGCACTAATAATATTTATGTTTGGTATGTTATTTCTCATATTTCTGACTTGGGTCCTCGTTTCTCTGTCCTCTATCTCCTCTAATCCGGTTCCTTCTGTCCTGGCTTTTCAGCTCTGAGTAAACTGAAGGTGCACCACATGTACCAGAGCAGCCAGGTGGAGATCGTGCATTCCAACGTGGTGTTCGACATCTGCAGCCTCATGCTGTACGGGACCCAGGCCATCCCCATCCGCCTCAAGATCCTCCTGGACCGCCTGTTCTCCGTCCTCAAGCAGGAGGAGGTCATCCAGATCCTCAACGCTCTCGACTGGACGCTGCAGGACTACATACGAGGATACGTACTCCAGGTGTGCAGAGGCGTTTTTATTTACGGGTGTGTGTGTGTTAGAGATCATGTGTGGTTTTGACTTTTATGGTTTTCTGAACACTTATTTGAACCATGCTGACGTTACTTCCTCTTCGTCCTTGCAGTGTATTTTATTTTACTGTATTTTTGTTTTATTTATTTTGTCTCCTGTTTTTTGTTGTTTTTTTTTTTTTTTATTGCATTTTATAATTTTCCATTGACATAGAAGAAAACAAACAAACAAACAAGAAAAAAAACACATCTGGAACCGTAAACATTTGGGAGTGATCACATAGCAACGAACAGGCATTTGCATAAATGAAAATCAGGCCTCTGGATTAGCATAAATTGAACCCATTTTTCCCAATTTGAAGCAAAAACTTCTAGTTTATGATGAACCGATGCAGTTATTTTCTTCATTTTGTAAATGTGTCTTCTGGGATTGTAAACAGATCTCATAGAGTTTTATCTTAAACACATATACATACAAATTTTTTGTACATGCATAGTTTTTCTGTCGTTTTTATGGTTGTCTTGTGTTCTTGTTGTACCTGATCCTTGGACCGACCGCATAAAAGTACCTATGTGTTATCCACAAATGGCAAATAAAACTTCTTCAATCTTGAATGTTGTTAAAAGAAAAAGTTTTGGGGGAAAATGTGCGATTAAGATGATAAAACCAGCATCATGTCTGTGTTTTTAGAGCAGAACTGGAAAATACTATAAGCAGTGTAGGTCTGTTTACTAAAAAATGTGTTTCAGTACAGGATATTTTAAGGATTTTGCGTTACTTCATTATTTTTTGACATTATTATTGCGTTTAACAATGTGAATAAATGTGACACTAGCCCCATAAAGTGGACTGGATAGGAACTTTTACGGCAGACGTGTAAGTTTATGGAAACACAAAAGCAGTGTAATGTTTCTGTCTGCAAAAAGAACAGAGACCTGGCTTTTTTTTTTCCTCGACCTTTTATTTTCTGCACCAAGTTTGAGCGAAATATGCTTTAACAAGGATCATAATGTCAAATGTGAATCTACAGATTGACAGTACAATTGCGGTACTTTTTCGGTCTTGCCACAGATCGTTTAGAAAAACAAATGTCAGCTGATGTGGCAGCTTTATATAGTTTCACACAGTATGAGATGATTGGAAAAAATAAATCCGTGATGTGTGCAGACAGTAGTTAAATCAGAGGCTTCTGGGAAATTGGTTCAAAATTCTTCTAAAATTCAGAGTGAGTGATGCGTACCTAAAAACTCCTTCTTATTTTAGAATCTAATGCCCTGTTCACTCATATAGGTGTTTTGCTAAATTCATATTTTTTTGCAGAGATTTCTGTAAAATGCCCTCCAGTGAGATTTGTGCGGAGATGCAAATGAAGACATCACAGCCCAATTGACATATTCCCATTACTTTGTGGACTGAACATGTACCTGCGTGTCTTTGCATTAAATTAAAACAACTGTGGCGGATTTATACATATATGTACGTTTATTTATATAAGGTTTGCTCTTGCGATTACAGTGTCACAGTTTTGTTTTTTTTTAAGTCAGTGCATTACCTGTTCTTTATGATGAAAAAAAAAGAAAACGCTCTAAAAAAAAGTTATAATTTAGTTTAGTTAGAGACTGAGGCCTTTGCTTCTGCTGCAAACAGTGTAACCTGGTACATAATTTATCCACAGAACAACAGAAATAAGGTTTTCATGCATGATTGTTCTTAATTTATGTTCTTGTGTGTGTAACAAAAGTCATTATTTTAATTGAATGGGAAAATTATCACTATTTGTATTAGTCTTAACAGAGTATTCTAATGAGCCCTATTAACCCTTTGGGCGCTGGAGTTTGTTTTTCTTTTTAGGTTTTTTAATATAAAATTTTGACAACATTTCAAAAAGCTGTCTGTGTCATTCAGTCACATTTCTTGTCTCGATATTGGAACTTTGGTGCTTAAAGGGTTAAAATTGTAGCCATATCTAATACATTTATTCATATTTTATAATGTTCCTACATTATCATGCGTGTTTGTTGTTAATTTATGTTCTTGTGTGTGTAACAAAAGTCATTATTTTAATTGAGTGGGAAAACTATCACTATTTGTATTAGTCTTGACAGAGTATTCTAATGAGCCCTATTAACCATTGGGGCACAGGAGTTTGTTTTTTTGTTTGTTTTGGGTTTTTTAGTTTGTTTTTTTTAATATAAAATTTTGACATCAACATTTCAAAAAGCTGTCTGTTTCATTCAGTCACATTTTTGTCCTAATATTGCAACTTTGGCGCTTAAAGGGTTAAAATTGTAGCCATATCTAATACATTTATTCATGTTTTATAACGTTACCACATTGTTCCAACACTGACTCATACTATATCAATACCTCTCCTGCTCACTTATTAATATTTAGCATCTGACATGTATAGTATTTATATAAAAATGTATGTAGAAATCTCATATATCATGTCATAAAAGAATATAAAATCTGCATATTTCTCCCAAAAATAGACGTGCAGTTCAGGCCAGGACACTAAAACTCTCCACTGAAATCCAGATTAAATGTAAGTGGGGCCATGGCAGTGATGGGCTGAGCAAGAGTAAGAAGGGAGGGACAGAAGGAATTTTTGACGAAAAGGGAGGAGGAGGATGGATGATAGATGAAGACAGCAAAGCTTGTAGGAGGAAGTGGGGATGTGATGTAGCGGCCATCGCCATGAGCTCCCCTGGTACTCCCGGCTGACAGGGTCCACGCACGTTGCGATGGTACCACCGGCGCGGGGAGGTCTCCAAACCGCCCCGTGGTTGATTTGTAAATGTTATGTCTTTTGCTCCAGATTTCCTCTCAAGCTGAAGCCAAGCTGGGCCGAAGCCTGGGCCGGGCTGCAGGCACCGTGTCAGCGCCAGCCCTCACTTCGATTAGTATATCATCAAGTATTCAAGTTGGGCTGCGTTTAATTCATGTTAGCTCATCTAATGGCGAACGCAGAGTCAGAATCCTCGACAGACGCTCAATGAATGCTCTGTGATGAAATATTAATCATGGTTACGGCACGAAGCTGCTCTTCACTTTCAAAGACGCCCGAACTCACATGTGATTACAGCTGGGCTAAGGGAGTGAGGACCCGCTTGATCAATGTGAAGCTCCTTCTGATCACCCCTCCTTCACTTGTGTGCATGTGTGTGTGTGTGTGTGTGTGTGTGTGTGTGTGTGTGTGTGTGTGGCATGTTTGTGCATGTATTTACTTTTGCATGCCTCTGGGAGAGTGTGTATGAGCGTCTGTTAGTATGCTCTTATGCATGTTCTCACGCTGTGAATGTGTGTGTGTGTGTGCGTGAAGTGTGTCACTGTCTGCTTCTACACAGCGAGTAAATCCACATGATTTAAATGAAGAGAAATGACCTGCAAGATGAAACGCCGTGTGTCTGTGTAATGAGGGTTCTCAGGGTTTGGCGCTGCCCGCTTGTATTAACAGTCCATCTGATTCCTTTATTTAGCTGCCCTGCCAGTCTGCTTTATAGGGTGTGTCATCTAACTCGCTCTGTGAATATGTATGAGCAACCTAACAGACACTTATAATGCTAATGATGAAATTGCTTTCTCTTCTCTTTCACTTCCCCTCTCCTTCTCAATCTTTCTCATAACCTTGCCCTTGCTCTTTTCTCTACCTGCACTGTGTTGCTGTCTACTTTCTTCCTGTCCTGCTTTTAGGATGTAGCTGGAAAGGTGCTAGACCGGTGGGCCATCATGACATTTGAGGAGGAGATTGCTACGCTGCAGCAGTTCCTACGTTTTGGAGAGACCAAGTCCATAGTAGAGCTGATGGCTTTGCAGGACAAAGAGGGCCAAGCCGTGTTGGTTCCCAGCACTCGTACCAACTCTGACATTCGCACTTTCATTGAGCGCAACACCCCTCGCACTGCCGCAAACCTGTCCACAACCAAGGTGGAGAAGCTGGGTGGCAACAGCATGCACCACTTTGAGAACTTCATCAACAGCATGGCGTTCATGCTGCCCTTCCAGCTGCTGGGCTCCGTCCCCGCTCCGTTTCTGGGCTCGCAGACGGGGATGCTGCAACAACACCAGCAACATCAGCAGCAGCCGTGTCGCGGGTCGGTAGAGCAGAGTCAGAGACGAGAAGAACCAGGACGAGACGGTCTGGGGAGGGACAACCCCGTTCCTCATTCACACCCTCCAGAGAACAGCATGCTAGGGTCGGGCTCTGCTTCATTTGTGGCTGATCTAGACCGAAGCGCCGAGAAACAGTTGGACAGCCTCTCCACCACCACAAAGATTGAACCAGAGGACTTCTCCACCAGTGACAACTACTCCGATGGACCCTCCACGCCCTGCACACCTTCAATGAGCTCTGAGATAACACAGATGTCACCTGAGGGCAAGCTGCGCTCCCTAGACAGGAACGGCAGCAGCAGCGGATCAGTATCTGGAAATGGGGGGGGAGGGGGCTCCCTGAAGAAGGGCCGTGTGTTCTGCAACGCCTGTGAGAAGACATTTTATGACAAAGGCACTCTGAAAATCCACTACAATGCAGTACACCTGAAGATAAAGCACAAGTGTACTATAGAGGGCTGCAACATGGTGTTCAGCTCACTGCGGAGTCGCAATCGGCACAGTGCAAACCCAAACCCACGCCTGCACATGCCTATGAACCGCAATAACCGGGACAAAGACCTGCGAGGCAGCTTGTCCGCCGATGAAGGCTCCCAAGGAGAGAAGAGGTCTGAATACGGCAGCCCCATCCCTGCAGAGAATCACAAATCGATGCCAAGCTACATGGTGAGTCATGTGGACACGGGCTCCAAACTCAACAGCAGCTCGTTCTCCAGTATGGGCCAGAGCGGCATCCTGTTCCCCAACTTAAAAACAGTTCAGCCAGTGTTACCGTTCTACCGCAGCCTGGTTACCCCAGCAGAGCTCGCTAATACCCCAGGTACATTACCCTCTCTGCCCTTGTTGTCCTCCTCTGTGCCTGTCAAACCCACCACCGTCCCAGAGGCTTGTATGACAGACCCCATACCAAAGAAAAAGTCTCGGAAGTCGAGCATGCCAATAAAGATAGAAAAGGAGGCGGTGGAGCTGGATGAGCAGATGGATAAGGGGAGCAGCTCTGAGGATGAGGCTCCTTTACAGGGCAGGGACAAAGAGGAGTATGACAGCCCTGAAGGCTACAGAAAAAGTGGGGAGGAGATGGAAAGAGGGTCTTATAACGGCGAAGAGAAGGACAGGGAAATCAAGCATGTGTTGGATCAAACTTCAGATAAAGAGATGATGGAAAGAGAAGATGGCAGACCACAGCAGCTGGAAGCGGGGGTCATCACATGTGCATCCTCACCGTATGAAAGCAAACTGTCAGAGAACCACGTACTCCACCAAGAACCCAACGGAAACGAAGTCAGAGGAGAGGACAGAGGTCATCTGGCCACCGCGGTGTCGGAGCTCAGGTGGAACGACATGGAGCACCGGCTGACCAACGGGGGCTCTCCTCAGCTCCTGGACCAGGACAAGGACAGGTCCGACAGCTGCACCGAAGACTACAGCGATTCAGGTTTGTCTCAGTTCGATCCCGATGCTGACCTGCCGCACCACTGTGAGATCTGCCGCAAGACCTTTAAGAATCCATACAGCGTCAAGATGCACTACCAGAACGTCCACCTGAAGGAGATGCACATGTGCACAGTGGAGGGCTGCAACGCTGCCTTCCCCTCACGTAGGAGCAGAGACAGGTAAGACACAGCCAGCCTGTCTTTCTGTGCCGCGTTAATAGCAGTTTTTGCATGTGTGAACTTACACTCCTTCATGATTTCCATGTAGCATTCACTGGCCAACTCAGCGCTGTCGCTTTCTACTCATTCAGTTTGCAGTTCAACAAGCAGACGACTGATTTTACCGAAAAACATGGTGTTTACATGAATGAAAATGAAAACTCCCCTAATACTGCAGTATCTACTTGCACTGAATACTTCAATTAAATTAAACCACTATGACTTAAAAGGAAAAATATGATGTTTTTTTTTTTTTACTTTTCCACTAATGGTAGACCTTGAATCATTCAAACACAGTGTCAACTACTATCTACGTTCAAAAGTAGGTGCATTTCCACAGCCATAAAAATTTGCTTTTCTTTTTTTTTTTTGATCTCAAGTCTTTTTTTATTTTTGAATTAAATACAAAACAGTCAACAACATTCAACCCTCCCAACCCCATCGCACCCCCTTTCACAATAATTAACAACAACAATAACACAAATCAATTACAAAAATAATTAAATAATAAT
>JAQQZY010000019.1:319124-332689 GCA_030068375.1 Ostorhinchus rueppellii | reverse complement strand
TGTCTGGGGAGAGGGAAGTCTGGGCATCCCTGCTTAGACTGTTGCCCCCGCGACCCGGCCCCGGATAAGCAGAAGAAAATGAATGAATGAATGAATAATATCAAATGTTGAAGCGTCCTTGGTGTTCAGAGCAGGCTTTGTGACCCAGTCCTGACCTTTGACCTCTGTCTCCGGTGCACAGTGATGAGCCCATCTGCAGGATCTGTCATGAGGGCAGGTTGTCCGGGGATCTGCTGTCCCCCTGCGAATGTGCCGGGACCTTGGCCATGGTGCACCAGAGCTGCCTGGAGCACTGGCTGTGCACCTCCAACAGCAGCCACTGTGAGCTCTGCCACCACCACTTCACACTGGAGCGCCTCCCCAAGACCTTCTCTGAGGTAACACTCCACTGGACAGACAGACGGACAGATGGACGGCACCATGCAGTTCAGCGTCTGCCACTAGAGATAGTCAGTAATCTGTGAGATGAGGATTATGAGTCAGATCCACTTTATAGTTAAGAAAAAGTTTAGATACTGAACAGGAATTTAAATGAATAAAAAGCATCTGGATCCAGCTGGAATTAGACCTTCTTAATGATTTTACTAAGGTTAAAGGAAGGAAGGAAGGAAGGAAGACAAATAGAAAGAAAGAAAGAAAGAAAGAAAGAAAGAAAGAAAGAAACTGATATATAATAATAATGATATTTATTATTTTTTCTTCTTTTTTCTTGTTCTGTTTCTCCATTTCATATGTGTGTGTTTATGTGGATGTATTTGTGGGGATGCCACCTGGATGGGGGTTGGGGGGGCTCACAACTTTCATAAGAAATGCTTTAATGATGTCAGTATTCTTTATATGGAAAAATTATTATTTTTTTAAAGCTGTAAAAAAAAAAAAAAAAAACTTGCCAAAGCCAAACTGACACTGATATTAAATAAAAACGAACCAGTTCCTCATAATGAAGTTGATCTCCTCATACCAGTACATGGGACTGGTTTCCACTGACATCCAAACCACACTGAGTCACTGGGCTGTTTTTCTCAATGAGAGCAGATGTCAGGAGTGGGTGTGGGAGTGGGAGTGGCTGCCTTCCTTCACGTTGAAGCACCTGCTGCTTCTGCTGCTAAAGCCACTTAGCCTCAGATCCAGATTACGGAGGAGGTTTGGTTTGGTCACGGCTCTGGTTCAGGACAGGACACACGTCTTCCTGTCGCTGTCACCGCCGTTAATCTGCTGATTAAGACCATGTGCTGGCTTCACGTCCACAGTGGACGGCTGTAAGCCCGCTGTCAGGCAACACCCCAAACAAAAGGACACCTGAATGCATCATGAGGCCTTTGAGAACTGGGTATAGGACTGGTTTACGTCTGCATTTCCACCATTATATTTATATTATGACCAACAGCAATGCATCATACACTGTATGGACAAAAGTATGTGGACACGCTGAAGTGTCTAACAGGGTCTGGGATAAAAAAAAAATTAAAGAAAAAAACCCACAAAATGATAGAATATAGTTTTATGAGATACATTTTGCATTGAATTGGTTAGTTTTGTTTAAATTGTCTTTCCTTCTAATGTTGATGTTTATAAACTATATGCACAAAAGTATTGGGACACATCATGTCTACAGCTGTAAGATGTCCTGTTTATGGCGATGTGAGATTAAAATGTCCATATTTCCTTTCAGTTTAATGGGAGATTTTTCTTCCTAAATGAGATGTGAAGAAAGTCGAGTTAGACGTGGTTGAGAATTCTTTACAGTCAGAGCACGAAAAATATTTTAGAAATTTAGAGGAAGAACATTTAAAATCTTAGTCACGGATAAAGAAAATGAATAAAAACATAAAAACTAAAAAGAAACCATCACTGAACAATGCAACATGAAGAAAATTACCAGAGGTAAAATGAGTTTGGTTTTGGGTCAATACATATTCGATGTCTTCCAGTTGGTCATTCGACCTTTTTCAGTTTCTGTAAATCTGTGACGCAGTATCAGGAGCAGTAATAAGTAAAACAAAAAAAAAACAAAAAAAAAAGCCCTAAATAACTGGTCCAAAAACAAACAAAACGAAATAATTGGTAAAAGAAATAAATAAATAACTGGAAAAAACAGCACTACATAATAATTGGTATAAATAAATTAATAAATGGTTAAAAAAAATAAGTAATAATCAGTCAGTTCTTCAAAATTTAGCTAAAACTAAAATCACTAGATTGAAAACTATTTGGAAAACAGTCGATATGAAAATGAAAGTTGATGAACATTTCAAAACTCAGATTTTTTAAAAAAAAATTTATTTTGCTGGAATAAAAACTAATCTGTCAGAAAATGGAATTAAAAGTACCAGGACCTTTTGTATGTAAATATAGAACATGAATAGAACCAACATGAGTAAACAAGTCTCCTCCTCCTCCTCCTCTTCTTCCTTCTTCCTCCTCCTCCTTCCTTCCTCCTTCTTCCTCCTCCTTCCTTCCTCCTTCTTCCTCCTCCTCCCCTCCTCCCTCCTCCTCTTCCTCCCTCCTTCCTCCTCCTCCTCCTCCTCCTCCCCCAGTGGTTGTGTTCTCCGTCCATCCAGCAGCAGAGGAGGACTCTGTACGGTGATGCGGTGTGCTTCCTCTTCATCACTCCTCTGGCCTGTGTGTCTGGATGGTTGTGTGTTCAGGGAGCCATGGACCTTTATTACACCAATGGGATGGAGGCGCTGGGGCTCCTGGTCCTCACACTGGCGCTCTTCACCATCTACGTCTTCTGGACCGTGGTGTGTTCAGGGTTTTTATTCAAGATTATACACTGCACCAGAACAAACACTTCATTCATCCACCTTTGATCATTTTGGGTCATTTTCAGTATTTGAAAAAAAACAAAAAAACAATCATATTGACATTATAACCCCTTTTCAGTTCATAAAAGCTTTCATGCAATGAACGTTTCCAGTAATATATGTTTTCACTGACTATGAACCTTCTATCCCCTTTAGTTTATCAGTGTAGAGACTATTCTTCCTGGGGTCCATTCCCAATATAAAAGTATTATAATTTACACATTTACAAAGCACATAGACCGAAAAAGAAAACAAAAAACACAGTTACATTAATTTAGCATTGCTTCATTATTGATTACAGATTTCTTATCAATAGAAAATTATTATAATGTACACATTTAAAAAGCACAAAGAAAAACCCCCACAACAAAACAAAAACAAAAAACAGTCAGAGTATTTTGGGATGCTGTATCTGGTATCATTTAAATCAAGGACAGATTAAGTGACTTCATTTTGGCTCTACAGTTATCAAGCTTCACAGTTTCATTTCTTTTTTTAGCTCTTATTTAACCAGGTAGGTCATCTGAGAACCATTTATTTACAAAGACGACCTGAATTATATATTATATATTATTATCATTTAACGTGTAGAGACCCAAACAGCCTGTCAGCCAAAACCATCTACCAAAATGTTTAACACCCGCTGATCCACTAATCCTATCAATGCATGTAAATAACTGGTGTAAAAGACAGTGTGTCATCTTTTCATGGTCATCAGATGTGACCCATTTGGCTCTGTGGTGAACATGGAAACGTCTACATCATCTTCTACAACATTGATTCACCGGTAAAACCCATGGAGTTGGATCAGTGACAGTGGATGGACAGGATTTGTTCAGTTACTGATAGATTTTAAATAGACTGGAAAAAGTCACTTTCACTTCAGTTTTCTCTGTTTTTGAGATAACCCTCAACCTTCATTGAGTTTTTTTTTTTTTAACATCTACATCAGGGGTCACCAGTCCTGGTCCTCGGAGGCTGGTATCCTGCAGGTTTTAGATGCGTCCCTCTTGCAGCACACCTGACGGTCGTTATCAGGCTTCTGCAGAGCTTGATGATAGGCTGATCATTTGAATCAGGTGTGTTGGAAAAGGGATGTATCTAATAAAAAAATCATAATAATGGATTAGATTTTTAATCGCACTTTTCAAGTCACCCAAAGCACTTTACTTTATTCATTCACTCTCACATTCTCACTCTAAAACACGCAGGATACCAGCCCTCAAGGACCAGGACTGGTGACCCCTGATCTACATGATCAGTGAATTAAAGATGGAAAGATACCCAGTTTGCACTTAAACACAAATTACAGAGCATAGAGTAAATGATGAGAAGTTACTTCAGGTCAAAAAGCACTCAGTTCAGTCATTTATGAGTTTTTCTTAATAGTAGCAGAACCAGAGTCTCTTAGTCTTTTAACCTGTATTGGTATTTATTTGTAGTTTCCTTCCAGTGTTCTTGTGTTTGTATACGATTACGTTTGTCACATTGCACTTTGAATGTTGAGTGATGTCTGTGGTAAGCTGCAAATTAATTACCTGTACGGGACAAATAAAGTTTTCTGAATTTGAAAAAATAGATGAAATTCATTTGGGAACTGCCGCAAAACCTGGCACTAGCTTGTTATGGGTTGATTCATTTAATGACAAAAACAGCATCATATTTTCTTATTTTTTCTTGTTTTCTTGTCTCAGGTGTCTCTCCGCTACCACCAGCATCTGTTCAACACGTGGAAAACAACCGACCAGAAAGTGCGTCTTCAGATGCCCCTACCGGCCCACGGCACGTCCAACCAGCACACAGTGTCCATAAACGCTGTGGGCAAAGAAGCCAACAAAGAGACTGTGGTGTAGACTGCAGAGCTGGCCTCCACTGAATGGAGCTCACGTACGAGGAAGAAAGACACAAAGATCAGACGACATCCTGACTCAACAGCAGATGAAGGCTGGGTGGAGGTTTCGGAGACCTGGAGGACTATTACACCAGCCTCTAGAAACTTTTTTCACCAACTTACAGGGAGAGTTTGGAGACTCGGTGCCAGGATGACTCATACATTTCTGACTTTTTGTGTCTTTTGATGAAAACTGCCTCTCCTCATCTATAAAACAGGAACAGTACTTCTGTCACGGAGTCCACAGCGACAGAGGTAGACAAAAGGCCTCTCTCCGTACGCCTTCTTGTCTGTTCTATTCAGTCGGGGCCCAAGTACTGTTCCATGAAAAAGTTCGCACTAAAGATCAGATGGAATTGTTGGATGTTATTGTCTCGTCGGTTAAGCCAAGGATAGACTGGTTGGTGACTTGTATGGACTTGGTTGGCAAATATTCCAAGATGCATTGTATGCGTCTGTCAACTTTAGACTTGCGTTCTTTGGAAGTCAATTCTCTTGGATCATTCTTACCAAGACTTGTGATATTGTGAAACACCTAATGTGTGACGATCCAACCGATTTCCCTCCTCGTGGTATTAGTTCAAACATCACCGACGACAATCTTTTACAACATAAAATGCAAATCTAATCAGGACCGCTTTATCCCATGTTGCTACGGACAATCCACCGCACGTTTAGGATTTTTTTTTGTGGATTTTAAATCTACAGATGACCAAGGAAAGGACATGTCAAAGAGGAGTGGTCTCCTCCAGGACGACCATGTCTTCACGTACACGACCCGAGGATCACTTGAAGATGATGTGAATCGTGCACCTTCATCTTCGGTCACACATACAGATGGAAAACCTCTGCAGGAATCGCATCTTGAATGATCTCACTGTAATTTGTCATGGAAGGGTGCACTGTCTTTTTTTGTGCCTTTCCCTCAGTTTGCAGGAAGTGGTTGGATTGGTGATGGATGCACATGATCCAGGACTTCCACGAGTCTGCATCCAGATGCAAATAAGCTTTAATGTTTAGAAAATAAAAGCACATTGACTAGTTGACTGGTTTCTTTCCCGAACCAAGCGCTAAACTAGATCTTTATCTTAGCAAATTGTTCAGATCCTGCAGTGATTAATATGTTTCAGTTATTTAACCCTTTAAATGATACAATGAGGAGCACAAAGATTGGACTGTGCTTCAATGGATGAAGGTCATGTGGTCTGGTGGGTGAACGTGATTTCCTCAATTAACCGTTGTTCCTGGAACAACGTCCTTATGTTGGCCCTGGATCAACACCAAGTTTGACCAATCGCTGTTGCGTGACGTCATCGACATCAGACTTCCTTCCCCCTCCAAAATGAATTTTGCTTTGACTAGTGCTAGCACTAGCAATACCGCTTCTTTTGCTCTGGATCAAACATAGGTAAGTCATTGCGCCCTTTTCAAGAATATGAAATTCAGGATTCAATTCATATCCCATATTAAAAAACACTACTTGGAAGAACACTGCTGTCTTGGCTATTGTATTTGCACCCGTTTGTTGCTTCCAAGTAGCGTTTTTTAATATACAACACAACCCAGACTTGAACCACACTGAGAATCTTTGGGATATGATGATTTTACACAGTGGTCCAACTTTCCATCAAACAAGATCTAGGGAGAAAAAAAACTAAGGCAGCTATGGATGGGAAAAAAATTAGACTATCCACATCGATAACTTTCAAAAATAATTATTCTAAATACTATTTCAGGGTATAAAACTATAACTTGTTTCCTACATTTTGGAGAAAAGCCTATTTAATTTGGTTCAGTGGTCAGAGAAATGGGGATCTTTGTAAAACATGTCATGGGCTCCTGGCGTCTATACTGTTTGAAAGTATTTTGCTCACAACTGACAGGGCAACTAAGAAAGGAGTTCAAATTCTGTGCATAACATATCAATGCTGTGCACTTATGTGAGGTTCTGTTGAAGAAAAATGTACTGATTTCTCAATTACCATTTTGCATTTGTTCCCTAAGCTGCTAACATCTGTTGACAAGCATTTCACTTGGATTCTTACCGATCCAGTTCTCAAACTGCAAATTCAGTACGGTTGGTCCGCAACTAAGGCTACGTTCAGACTGCAGCCATATGTGGCCCAAAGCTGATTTTTTGACACCATTTGACCTGTAACTGACCTGTTAAAGACAGTCTGAACAGCACTAATCTGGTTTCCAAATCCAACCCAGGCCACTTTCATATATGGTCCAAAATCTGATGCATGTTGGATATTTTGCAATGTGACAGTCTGAACAGCCACGTCACATTTACTGTATCTGACCTCTATGGCATCACCGGAGAGGATTGGCTTGTCATGACAGTGTTACAGAGGTGCTCACAGATACATTTAAATGTTTCTGGTCATTGGAAAATTCTGAATGAAGTCTGTCAGTGAAGCTGCTAACTTCACTCTCCCACCCCTCCTGACTCCGACTCCACATTCAAATACTCTGTTGTACAGACGTAGCAGCCACAGTAATAAACCTGGCTCTGCTCTTTTTTAATCTTCTACTTAAAATTATTTGACTGGTGCTGACTTGGGTTTTGGATAAACTTCAGTGCCACACACCGATACAAGATGCCTCCATATTTACTTCCTTAAACACAGTGTGTGCTACAGTACATGGTCCAGTATGACATCAGGACCTCTTTTGCACATGTGGGTCACTTCAGGGTTCATTAGTTCATACAGAGAACTGATAGAAGTCGCATTTAATTTGCAATATGAACGAGCACAGAAAAAATGATTTCACAAAAAAAACAAAATCCAAATTCTGCATTAATACCTGCTGTGTGAACAAAGCCCAAGTCCTGCTCAGAGACCATTCATGGTGTTGAGATGCACTGACACAAACCACAATTTTGACGGGGTAAGGGACTTCTGACACACTTTACAAAGAGCCCCATTATTCTATGACCACTGAAGCAAATTGAATGATGTTTTCTACAAAATGTAGGTAAGTTACAGTTTCATGAAGTCGCATTTTGATTGGTTCTCCATTTTTAAAGTTACCATTGCAGGAAGTCTGATGGTAATTTTTTTTGGGACATACCATGTTTACAATCGGACTTCCTGCATTGTCCAACATACGATATAAGTGTAATAAAACAAATCCACAGTGAATGCGTGTCGCAATCAAAGCTTAAGGCGATCCAACAAAACGGGGCAGAACTTAACAGGCTGTATGGTTAAAAAAAATAAGACCTCAATACAGCACAATTTGGAACAATGTCGCATGTCCACTTTCCTCTACTGACCATCCTGTAATGTGTTTAAGTGACAGTTCAAGTGATTGGACCCTTTTACTCTTTCATAATCCAGTTTTTTTTGCAGGTCACTCCTATTGTCTTATCTGAACAGTTTTATCCACCATATTCAACTGGATTAGCACAAAAGGCTCATTAATACACAGACTAATATTAGATTTGATTAGAAAACTTTATTTTACCATTTAAATTAAAACATTCTTGTGCAGTTATGAGGCTAATTAGGGATACTGAGGTGAACGTCATGGCTGTAAGGCGTCTGAGTGAGCTCTTAATCTAACAGGTCCAGGTTTTAACTGTAGGAGGAATCCGACAGCTGTAGACCGGAGTCAGGGATCTGACGAGGAAGGCAGCGGGAGATGGATAAGCGTTCACATAACTGCACAGCTCGCCTCCTTAGACAGATCCTAGGAAACCCCCCCAAAAAAGAAATTAGATTAATCACAGAGTTTCTGCAAGTCATTAAAAAAAACATTAAGTCAAAGAGATTTTCTGAAAATTAAGGCCTTAAATGGCATTAAAATTGATGTCCAGAGGCATTAAAACATTTAATACATTTGATGGGGAAAAAGCATTATTATTCATGATTTATTTAGATTTTTAAACCTTTAATAATTTTGATTGGAAGTATAGTGTGATGATTGATATAATCCTTTAATTTACTATTGTTTAAGGCAGATGCACAAAGTCACAACACCGGATGCTTGGAATGCAATGCTCGTGCTGTGGCGAAAGAGCAAAGGGAATATTAGCAAATGTGGGGGAAAAAAAAAAGGGAAAATTCAAGTTTCAGCAGAAGTGATTGGAAGAGGAACTGTTCAGAACCTGGTTAAAGCCTGTCGATGGTAAACTGTCAAGACTGTATCTGCAGTTGGACATGGGCATTCAATGTGTTTAAAGTGGCATTAAAAAGCATTAAGTTAGATTTACTCATACCTGTAGAAACAGTACGATGGTCTTTAGTCTTTACTTGTTTTGGTTCTGACTGAAACAGTTTGGACAAGGGGCCACATTCAGCCCAATATGACCTCCAGTGGGTCAGCCCAGTAAAATAACACTAACAGCTTAGAAATAAGGACTATTAAAGCATGAACGAAGCAAAAGTTAACGTGCTAAATGGGAATGTTGTGTCTGGAGATGCTCTGACAGTTATTCCAAGCACTGGATCACACTTCTGTTGAAAACACACAGGTCTGAGTGTTAGAGGAAAGCCATGCATGCTGTGACACCGGTTCTGTTCAGAGCTGGCCTTAGAATCCGTCTGCAAATGTGTGGAAGTGCATCCGTTCTGTTCAGATCACATGTTCCCAACGAAGCTCACCTGCACCTCAGACTGTAGCGGCTTTGAAGGTGGAATATTCTCACATCTATAATTCAAAGTATGAGCATGTCTGCGTCGACTCCAATCTCAGAGCTCAAACTAGTGATGGCCCGATGTGGATTTTTTAATTCCAGTCCTTTTTTTTTTAGGATTAGCCTTGCAGTTACCGACCTGATACCAGCTTTTTACAATTAAATTTTGAAGTCATTATTTATAGGTTATTATTTAAGTTCACAATTGTACTGAACGTGGAACCTGAACTAAAATTCTAGTCACTTTTCCATTAAGCTTATGCGCAAAACTTTATCGATATTTACTAAATGTCGAAAAACCAGAAGTGCGGAATGTCAGTTTTTCCATTAAATCACAAATGCGATGATTTGTTCAATTATCACCACGGGATGACATGAGAAGTCATTCCATAAACATGGCGACAAAAGGAAATATGGCATAGATTTACAGATATATTCATCATCATCATCCCTCCATTTCGTACTGCACCATGTTTCTTTTAAAAAAAAAAAAAAAAAAAAAAAAAACCTCACTTGTAATTCCATCCACAGTTTTTTTTTTTTTTAACTTAATCGAAAAACTAGAGTTTTGGTGAAATCGCTGTTTTTCCATTAGGTAAATTTTTATGTGCAAGTTATATTTACGATAATTGAGAGTCAATGGAAAAGTGACTTATGACACCTTTGAGTCTTAATAGCTTCAGTATCATTTTTGCACTTTCCAAATTCTTACTGTGGGACAAATTAGAACCTTTGGTGGGCCATACGTTTTCCACTGCAGTAGCGTCTATACATAGGTCCGTCCAGGTCTGTCCAGGAATGATATAGGGGTGCGTTCTGCACCGTATATTAGTGACGCACACATCAGTGGGTTACTTGTGGGTCAAAAGAATGTCACTTTATTTGTGCCAGGTCAAATAATTCCACAAAAGCCCCGTGGGTCTGACTTGCGCATCACTACCAGACCTGAAAGTGAAACCTATAGACGTGTTACTAATTCCTCTAAACCTCCCACGGTTCTGCAGCTAATTTTCCTTTTCCCTACCATCACCAACTTTAAAGGAGCAGGACGTGTGTTTTATGCTGTTGTGTATTCGTACACGCTGTACCACATTTGTCCAGCAGTCACCGCCAAAGCATTCTGGGCATGGCAACATGACGGTAAGGCTATTGTATTCCAAAATTACTAATATCTCCCAAAATACTGGTCCTATTAACTTGCCGTTTTCGCTACAGTCTTCCTCGACTAAAAATCCATAAGTATGCCAAACTGCAGTAGTTAGCTCTTTCCAGATTTCACGTGATTCTCAACACACGCACACACGCTACTTTGCATTCACAGTATAGATACACAGACGAGGTTTCTGTTCCCCCCCCCGAACATCTGAGTGATCGGATCTCGACTTCTGTACCGGAGTTATCCACTTAAGATCAAATGTTAAAGCCAGGTCTGAACAGGGACACGACAGAGCAGCGGCCGAGCAGAAAAGACACCAGTGGACGTCACTTACTGTACAACCCACTCAAGTGTGCGCTCACAACACAGAGCAACACTTCCTCTTCTTCCTCTTTGGCTTCAGAGTGAACAAATGTGCATCAGTTTCGTACACTTCATTTCCAGTTTCCGCTGGTGAAATGACTCGTGGGTATCCGTTTGGATTTTACCTGTCTCCTGAAGTGCTGGATGTCGCCGCTGTCAAACTCCTCATCGAACTCCAGTTGCGTTTCCTCGTTCCGACCCAGACGAACCCTGCGCTCTGCCATCTCCTGTGAGTAGGATGGAGTCGTAGTAACGTGCTCAACACAGAAGTGAACTGGGGGAGGGGGGCATGCGCTGGGCGACACTTACTTCATAATCGGGGTTCAAGAGGATGACCCGGACATCGGTGGCTGGACCCCAACTCCTGTGGCCCTCGAGGATCAGGTCCCCGGTATCTGCCTCCTCCTCTGCACCTGCGGCCCAGATCTGACGGGTACAAACACACACAACCGTCACCTGTACAAGTCAAACGAGCTTTTATTAGGGCCAGAATTACTTTAACGGCTAAACCAGTGTTTTTCAACCATGGAGTCACCTGGAATTTCTACTAATGGATTAAAAAAAAAAAAAAAAAAAAAAAAAGAAAGAACTAAAAATTACAAATACGTTTTTAATAATTCAGCACATATTTCATATCATGAAAAAGACTTCTCCCTAAATAAAAGTCCAGTTCAAATAAAATGCAGGATGTAGTATATAGAAGGCATATCTTGACCTGATCATGTGACCAGGTGTGTTACTACGCTTCAACCTGCCTGAACACACAGTCAGAAAATCCAACCAAACAGAGAATGGAACGCTTTTTATGGAATATGAAATTATTTTTGTGTTGTCGCTCCACTACTGGTTACAGAGCTACAAAAATAGACATCAAATATACATATTTTCCTTCAAGTCTTGTAAAATGTTGTGAAGGTGTCTAAACGTATGTTTAAATACCTTTACTTTTTGGAAGTTTTACTAAAAAATATTGGAAGTTAATCATTAAAAACAAAACATGCGTTTTGGTTATGGAACTATGACCCCAAAAATCAGAACCGTGCACTGATAAATCTTGAAAATTTGCCATTTATACAAACGGTGTGTGAAAATCTATTGAAGACAGTAATAATATGAATGAACAAATACAATAAAAACATGTCATTTTACATTTTTTGACAGTGTTGTGAAAATATGGCAGTCAGTGCTCAGGTGTCAATGAATTTGCTCTAATGGTTGTAACTTTTTTTAACTGAATCAATTGAAAGTGGGGAAAAAAAAATACTCTAAGCTAAAATAGTCAGTTCATGCAGTATATTATAAGAATAAATGTGATTTTTATCCCTTGATCTGACCCATAAATGTTTTTGTTGTTTGGTTTTAATTTTATATATGAAATAAAATTAGGCATTTAACTGTAAAGAACAAGGAGAATCCACTCCCTCATGTCCAACCAGTTGTTTGACTGCCCCCTGGTGGCAAGTATCTGTACACACACACACACACACACACACACACACACACACAGGGAGAGCATGGTGTTTTTCTCTGTTACAGGGTGCCACTGAGGGTAAAGACGGTGCACAAAAACAGCAAATTAGTGGCTGACTCAACATAAAAAACATCTGTCCTTTCATCTTATGGTCCATGCTTTATATCACAGCTTTGCAAATGTCACGATAGGTTTGGTGTCATTTGTGCAGGCCAGAAATTTGCACAAAGGCAACGTGAAATTACAGAGAACAGTGAACATGAAAGCAAATGGAGTAATAATTCTGGACAGGATTATATGTAGGTAAGCTCCAAATGGAAAACAGATAAAAGGTGAAGCTGCAGTGTGGTTACTTTACCGTTACTGGGATTAAAAAAAATACACCCTGTGATAGAGGGTTTCAGCTATTACTGGTCATTATTATACGAGTGAATGGTTTATTTTGGTCTGTTCATTAATCACCATGCGCAATACAACAACCATAATAAACAAGAAAAAACAAAACCAAAAAAAGAAGACCAGAAGCAAAAGCTTATTTTTGCCTCTTTCACCTTTCTATCACTTCTAAACTAAATGTGTTCAAGGATTTACATCATAAAAGAAAAGAATCAAGAACAAAGACATCTACCTAAATATTACACTTAATATTAGTAATATATGCACTTAATATTCCTGAATAATCTCATACTTAAGACATTTCTTAAACTATCAGAGAAGTGAACCACTTTAATTCATCATCAAGTCCATCCCATAATTTCACACCCACAACCCAAATACAGCTCGACATCACATTTGTCCTCACTTACATACATATAAAGACCTCTTAAATTATAATCACTCTCTCTTAATTTAAAGAACTCTTGAATGCTATTTGGAACAATATTATTTTCCACTTTATGCATCATCTCTAATCCCCGAATCTCGACTTCAGGGATATAATAAACATTTGAGGTGCAGTGACTTACGGTGAGTGTCTGCCCCCCAGCCAGGACACAGGGAGCGGGGATGTGGAATGAGATGTCCCCTGCGTCAGAGTACACCCTCCGGACCACCCAGCCTCCGATCGGCTGATCCTGGAACAGATCATGACAAACAGGAACCGTTTACCTGCTGGTGCCGAGTACAGAAGTGGAGACTGGATGTGTTAAAGCCTGAAAACTGTGTGGAGTTTGCATGTTCTCCCCGTGTCTGCGTGGGTTTTCTCCGGGTACTCCGGTTTCCTCCCACAATCC
>JAQQZY010000019.1:307673-319024 GCA_030068375.1 Ostorhinchus rueppellii | reverse complement strand
CCTTAAGTAGCTGGGATAGGCTCCATGTGACCCCCGTGACCCTAGTGAGGATAAAGCGGGTATAGAAAATGAATGAAACATAATATTGTTAAATTTGCATTTATTTTTCTGAAGAAATGCCAGGTTTAAATGATGATTGAGGTTATTCATATTTTCAGAATGCAATTAGGTTTTTTTCCACACTAAAAAAAAGGGGAAAATGTGGATTATTATGTCAACTTTATTGTTATTTTACTGGTCTGGCCCACCTGGGATCACATTGGACTGTATAGTGAACTCGAAGATAGAGTTGAAGGTGAAGATGGAGGTTTGGCGCCATCTCCTGTCCTTGTATATTCAACAGCATTCATAAAGAGACGCCACTATGTCCACTGACAGAACAAGTGGTGTTCCTGTTGCTGGTCTCATTTCATCAGAACCTGTCAGTAGGTGAATATTAGGCACCAAACCAACATGTAGACCTTAAAGTTGATGGGATGGAAACAGTAAAATGGGCAAAAATAGGGATGTAAACAACTTTGACAAAGGAGAAATAGTGATGAAACCACTGGACCGAAGCGTCTCCAGATGTTGTTGTTCATTTGTAAAGTGGTTAGAGCTGACCAAAAGTAAAGAACAACAAGTGGATCTAAACCAGTTCACAGCTATGGGAGCAGAACATCATTCCCCCCTGTCTAATATTGTTTCAGACCACTGCAGGTGTGTGTGGTATCTGGACCAAGACCTGAGCAGATCCATGAAGTCCTGGAAGTACAGATGTAGACCTCCATATGTTCTTGAGCTGAATTTAACTCTTTAACTCATTTAGTCAATTATTGATTGATTGACTGATTGATTGTACTTTATCATTGTATAATTATATTTTATAGTGGACCGAAATGCATTAATTTCACATGTATTTTGTTCAGGCTTAAAATGATTTTACTTTATATTGTCCAATTTTGTTGACAATTTTCTTTCTGTTAGTTCATTTTATTGAATATTTTGGTCATTTTAATTAGTTTTTGTCAACTTTTTGGATTATTTTCCTCATTCTTGCCCTTTATATTGAATATGTTGTTAATTGTATTGATTATTTAGCAAGTTTTTGTCCATATTGTTGATGGTTTCTTCATTCTATTGGCTGATTCACTTATTTTTGATTTGTTATTGTCCTTGTTATTGATTAGTCTGCTCATCTCCTTTAACTATTTCTTTATTATTGCCCTTTTTAAAGATAATTATGTTGATTTTTGCTCATTTTTGGTGATTGATTCTTCATTTTTTTCTGTTTATTGGTTATTTTCTTCTTTTGTTTGTTTGTTTGCACAGATGCTCAATTATTCTGTGAATAGAAGGTCCTTCCTTAGTTCATTTTTGGTTGGTATAACCACCGCAGACCAGAAAAACCAAACAAGACTTCCTGTTTTGGAGATACTCAATCATCTCCATTAAAATATAACCCTTGTCAAAGTCATTCAGTTCCATATGTTGCTCATTTTTCTGCTTCCACCACATCAGCTAATTCCAGGAACCATTGGAATTAAATCATCAATATTATCAACACTTCTCCCATTAGTGGGTGGAATGTTGTAGCTGATCAATATTATTATACGCAGTAAAGTCTAATGTTGTGTCACTCCCTGTCATGTAAAACTGGATGATTACAACACACCTGATGTTTGATAAAATGGTAACAATTATAATAAAATACAAACCATACACTTTAACGACCAATAACCTTTACATACTGTTTGTTTCCTCAAAATTATGTTTAATTTTCTAAGCCAGGTTACAGACCACATACCTGTTCATAATGAATAAAGATCCAGTTTAATATTAATAAGTGGCAAAAATGTAAGAGTTGTTTTATGTAAAATACATTAATTAATTCCACATTATCATGTCCCTTTTTTCCATATAAACTGCACACATAAATATATGAAGATTTTTATATGGGGAAAAATGTTCTAAACCTGGATGAATTAATTTATAAGTCAAAAGTCAAAGTCAGCTTTATTGTCAAATATGCTACATGCACAACATACAGCACAGATGAAATTGCTTCCCTCTCCCTCACGTGCAGACATGCAATATATCAAAAAAGAACACAGAACAACAAAACAACAAGTGGCAAGTAAAAATATAAGAAGTATGTAAAAGTTACAACAATAAAAGTATGCATTTTAGCAAAGTAGAAGAGTAGAAAACTAATCACAAAGAAATCAAATCTGAAGTGTGGTGCGCTTTGCCTCCATCTTTATAATAAAAACAAATAAATTAGATTTTTAAAAAAACAAAAAGAAAGAAAGAAATAGTATGCAGGTAACTTCTGGAGCTGACATAAGGAGAATTAAAAGGCATGATTTCTTATTCTTAAAAGTATAACAAGTCTGTAGCCTGTTACATTTTACAAACATCCAAATACTTCTTCATAAAACATGAGGTTTACAGATCTGTCCTAAAGTCACAGTTTTGATTCCCTGCAGAACAAACTGAAACTAACTTTACCTTTAAATGGTCTCTTGTGATAAGTGACATCAGCTGCTCAGTCATCTCTATCAGCTGATGACCTCAGGGAGCCTCCTATTGGTCAAGTTAGGCAGAGTGGCGATGAAAACACCGGAAATACACCTTTGAAAAATAAAAGCAAGTCTTTTAACGGAAACGCACGTTCACTGGATTCACAGGATTTACAACTTTCATTCAAGCCAACATGATTAATTTGCAATGAAATTAAGTATATTCATGAACTGTTATTAGACGTGCTATTTATCTCCTGACTTAACGTGTCAAGACAGTTCTACAAATTAAAAACAAAAAATGTATAACTTATTTCTCTTCACTTCATAAAACTGCCTTTATTTAATTATTATTTGATTTTATTGTCTGCTTATCTTTTTACTGTATACAGAAATAATTCCCAGTAAATATAAGTTATTTTCCTTTTTCTAAGAGCATATTTTTCAAAATAAATGGAGCTGAAGTTGCCCAATATGACATCTTATAGATTTAATACTGACATATCAATATATGATTTTATAAGCTATTATATGGAAATTAACTGCCTATTTATTTCAAGCATTTTCGCTCTCATTTGGCACATTTTCGTCTGATATTCAATACAGATGTTCATTAGTGTGTACTGTCCCTGCCAAATAAACTCAAAAACAAACACAAATAGCTTCATTTTACAATATATTCTGAGAGACCAAACTGACCGATCAATCAATATATAAATAAACACATAAGTAATCCACGCATATGTTTTTAACTGATATTGTCACGCGCTGTTTTATTTTAAGTGATAAAATACGAAAACGACGAAACTTGACATTTTTCGGTGATTTGTTTTGAAAATCACACCCGGAAGTGCTTGGGTTGATTTCCGGTCACTTTGCGGCTGCTGCTGTACTCCACTTGTTTGTGCGTCAACTCGTTAAATGTGATTTACTGCAGCCGTGAAAGACTCCAACCTTATCGCACGCGTCCTAAACAGGTGGATTTGACCGGACCCGGGTTTTCCAAGTGCACCGGGGTTCCACACGCCTCATAACGGCCGCATGACGTGACTTTTCTCTCCTTTTAAACATTCCTGGCCCTGGTCCGGACTCTTGGCTCGGACCCCCCAGACCTCCATCTCTCGGTCTTCTCGGACCCTCCAGGTTCGTCGTCGCAGCCATGGCCGCTGCCACCTCCACCCCCGTGGCCTCCAGCAGCCGCGTCGGCCGCCCCCCCGCCGGCCGCCCCTCAGCCGGCCGGACACCCGCATCTGGCTCCAGCCCGACCCGCCTGTCCCGCATCCAGGAGAAGGATGAGCTCCGGCACCTCAACGACCGCCTCGCCAACTACATCCAGCGGGTCCAGGAGCTGGAGGGAGAGCGGTCCACCCTGCTGATCCGCCTGGAGGAGACAGAAGAGTCCAAGCGCCGGGAGACGGGGAACATGCGGCGGCTGTACGAGGAGGAGCTGGCCGATATCAGGACGTCCCTGGACGGGGTGGCCGGAGAGCGGGCCCGGCTGCAGATCGACTATGGGAACGTGTGTGAGGAGTACAAGAAGCTCCAGAGCAGGTAAAGAGGAAGAGAGAACACAGGGTTATTCATCACTTGCACAGATCTACACAGTACAATGTATGTTTGGACCTGCAGCCAGTAATAAAATAGAAAAAAAGATAACATGGAAAAAAAATAAGAAGAAAGGATGATTAAAAAAAAACAATTAACCCGTTATAGGACATTCACTGAAATACTCTATTTAAAAAATAATCTCTGTTAGTATGTTATTGCAGGACAGTAGAGCCTTTATTACTTTATTGCCATGTAGAAAATCAAGGCCAATGAAGTTAGCATATTTGGTTTCTTGTCCATAAGTGGGGAAAAATATACAAGTGTATATTTATATAAAAATACACGAAAAACACATGTAACATTAAAGGAACATGTATTTTAGAACACCAGACCAACAGAAGTGCTGATCCAGACCAGTGTCCACATCCACATGATCCCTTTGAACATCATTCCTTACATTGGTACCATTACTTCATTATTACATTAGTACCATTATTTCATGGTACCAAACAAAGCAGGTCCACTCACTGTTCATGCAGAGGTGGACCTTACAGACCCTGTAGACCACATTGGACCTGAGATTGGCGACTCATTGTCCTCACTGGAACTGTCTTGTAATGCGAGTGGAAATAGTCACTTGCCCGATAAAGGCTTGAACACATATTTATTGAGATTTTCTTTGATTAACCAAGAAAACAAGTTGCAAACAAATGAGGCATGCAAACCAAAAGAAACTACAAATAATATTGGGGGGGGGGGGCACACAATCAAATATGAAAAGCAATATATTTGTATCATCCATCCAACTATCAACAGGTATATTTTATTCTCAAGAAACTTTAAAAAAAAAAAAAAGGTCTATATTTCCTGAAACTTGTCAAGTCTGTTCTTTGTTACTTAACTTGTATCTTTTCCAAAGCAAGATAGAAAGTCATTCCCTTAAACCATTGTGAAGCAGCCCTAAGGGGGGAGGGGGGTTCAGATGTCCATGATCTAACGATACAGCATGTAGCTCCCAAAAACAAATATTCAGCAAGGACCTAACATTTTTGGAGATTATGAGATCCTTTGGATAAATATTCTCAAAGCATATTTTAGGTCTTAGTGGAACTTCCATGCCAATGATTTTAGCAACAAGGTTCAGGATTTTTGCCCCAGAAAAATAAAATGTGACCATTCCCACTTAGAATAAAAGAGGCCTTTCTGATCTTTCCATTTTCAGGATCAATGGGTGTTAATGAATAAGTTGACAACTTTTGTAACTCTACATAAAGCTGGGGGCATCTGATTCTGGATTCCAAACTCCTACTTTTAGACGAGAAGCAGTAAAGCAGCACTTGTGTTCAACAGCCTATATTTACACAGTTAATCATACACAGGTTTAGCAGAACTTGAGTAACTTGTGCCACATCTAGTGTTGGAAGAACCTTTCAGATCCTCAAAGACCAGCATCCAAAAGTGTCTCCTAATCTAAAATATTAAATAGTTATTTTGTGCCTGGAGTCAAGAGCTGAGGGTCGAGGAGATGGAAGGAAAGCGAGACAGCACTCCACTTGTTCTTCCACTTGAAGTGTTTTTAACCATCATTAATGAACTCGTGAAGAATTCAGACCTGAGCAGAGCATTTACAGTTTATGTAGATCACAGGGAAATGTCTGAAAGTGTGTAATTTTATTTTTTTTTAAAAACAAACAAACTTCACTCCTTTAAATTGCCTGGTTCACCTCGTCTTTTGGAGTGGTAGAATTTGCTCCCCTCTGGTCGCCATTTTAGGCTTCCTGAATTGAGAACTGGACGTGGTAGTGATTGTTTTAATCCTGCGGTGGTTAGGAATCTGAATTCATTTGGCTGATATCTACACATTTTTTACAATGTAATTTGTTCTTTATCTTTTAATGTTTATGGCTATTGTGACCATAAACTTGTGTCCTGCCCCATTGGACCTCTACCATTTTTGTTGGTAGAGGAGTGGCTCCATTATGTGTTGTATAATTTTATTGTGGTGTTTTTGCGTGTGTGCGTTTATGACCCCTGCCACACACCAATTTCCTTTGTAAAGATAAAGTTCAAGTTGGATGTAGGGCTGTACAATATAGCCTGAAACCAGTATCTCGATATTTTTAGGCTATATCATGATACACGATGTACAGAATAGCTCAATATTCTGATTTCTCCTCTAAAGCACAATAGAAATGTTAAATTTAACCCTTTGATCCATAAAATTACACCAGAAAAATATTCAAGCAGACCCTTGAGTTAGTTTAGTAAACCTTTTTTATTTGAAACCACAAGCTTAAAAAAATAGTAGAAATAATAGAATGGTATGCATGTGTTTGTGAAAAAGCACCTGGAATCTGGTACCAGTACTAGTTTTTTAGTGCCGCCTCTGCCGTCGTTCCAAAATAGAATGTGCAAACACTGCAGACACTGATTGGTCAGTTTTCTCTGTTACCGTTTTACAAACACAGATATAGAAGTAGACAGTAAATATAGCCGTACATGATTCCGCATGATGACAGCCCAAAACTACACCATGGTCAGTCGAACAGATTCAGTCTGTGGTGGACGACGGAAACATTCAGACGAGACAACAGGCAACGAGCAAATTTTCGGCAACTTTCTGAGCAGATGACACAGAAGTAAACACACCGCATCAGAATACCGACTTGAGCTGGTCCCACATGGTGGAAATGCGGCGAAGAAATAAGGAGTGGAGCCGGTGCCACCTTCTTCTCCTTTGGGCTTTTCCCTTCAGGGGTCTCCACAGCTGTATTAGCATCTCTTACCAGTGGTTAGTAAATCCGCCAGTGTGCTTTGTTTTTTTCATGCGCACACCCTCACCTCTAATACAAACCATGCATGTGCGCATCAGAGCTTTCTGGATGGGCGGGGGGAGTGTGCTACTCGCTGTGAGGAGCCACAGCAGAGTAACAAAAGCGAAACTTCAAAGAATTGCATGCGGACAACTGAAACATTTACGTGACAACTTGTACTCGATGTTCACGAGCTAGTCATTTCATACATCACAGATGACACAACCTGCGATATATCGAGTATATTTGATATATCCCCCACCCGTAGTTGGATGCTTTTGGCTGCTGGTACCTTTAAGTCTTTGAGGGTTAAAATGTGTACATAACTACTTTCTACCACCATCATCCACAGCTGGTTCGACAGGGCCCGAGATAATCACTGTACTGTTTTTTTTTTTTTTTTTTTGTTTTGTTTTCTCATCAGGTTCCAGAAGATTGAGGGTGATCTGTTGAATACTTTGACCCAGAAGAAGAAATTAGAAGAAGCTCTAAACTCTAAAGAGGCCGAGTGCACAAAGCTGCTGTCGGAGAACGGGACGTTAAATGGTGACTTAACGGATCTGCAGGACCAGCTGAGAAACGTATGAATACAAACCTCATGTGTGTTGTACAACCTGATGATAAAAGAAGTTGTGTAGTGTCTGACAGTGGACATGGTGGATATCCAAGTAGTATAAGCACCATCATAGATGCTCCAGGCTAGGGGTACAAGAGCGCAACACAAAGTGGCTCTCCTCCTTCTTCGTGCCACCAAAATCAAAGGGTTTCACAACTATAATTTAGTTCACAAGTATTCAATTATTTATTTTTCTAACAAAAGGTGTCAGGGAGGGAATAACCAAAACAACAAACAAAATGGCTCTTAAACAGAAAATCACTTTATCTAAACAAAGTTAAATACAAACTCTAAACTTCCAAACCAAAACCATGAGAAAACTGTGAAAAGAAAATGGCTTCCCTCCCCTACAGAAAAATAGACTAAATGCAAAAACCAAAGCGTCAATACTCTAAATACACTATTTACAAAGATCAAAAAGTTAGCTAACAGTCGTTCGCTATTTCCAAACACTTCACACATGGACCCAACTGGCAGCATGGAGAAGGGGGAAGAGAAAGCGCTCCAGCTTCCTCCTTAAAAACCATCAGCAGCCAATGGTCTTCTGCCACCTGAACACAGGAAATGAAATGAAACACACACACACACACGGGGAACAAGACACCACCCTGTGTCCAGGAGGCTACACAACAATATACAACTTAATATAAATGACCAAGGGTCATCACATAGATATTTATTCCATGGTATTTATTACCCATCCACCTGACTGGGAGGCAAAGGGTATTGTTTTTGGTTTAACATTTTCGCAGCAAAATTATTGGATGAATTCATACCAAATTGGGTTTATAGGTTGCCAGTGACCTAAAATACATGAGATTATATTTTTGGGAAAAAGTCAAAGTTAAAATGTCTTATACATTTTTAACCCCCCCCCAGTTTTCTTACAACGGCAGAAATTTGTCTATGCTGAAATCAGCTGGATCGATGCCAAAATAAGCTACAATATATGGGAGGGGTGGGGTTTGTTGTACCTGGCACCACTTGTTTGTTTATATTGATGTAGATCAAACTCACAAATTTGCATCTACACTCTTGTAGTGGTAACACTCCCAAACAAATCCAGAAATCCTATTTTTGCTAACGGGTAGAATGTTTTTCCTCTGATCATATTACAGTATTACACCCAACAAAAATGAGCACAAACACTAAAGAACTGTACAGAAACCTTTAGGCTAGTATTTCAGTCCGTTCGGAGTGATTCTTTGGTGTCTACACAAAGTCTTATGTCACCATAACCTGCTTTGCTGCTGCTGAATAAATAACCCCAGATTAAATCAAACTGTTAAACATTTTTACTGTTTTCTTATACTTGGCCTCTTGCTTGTTTGCTTTTGTAGAAGAGGAACTCTGATATTTCTCTCTGTACAAATGGTCACACTGATTTCTGTTCCATTCATCTGCACAGAACTGGGTCAAAGAGCTTTTTTTACTCTGCACCTTATGTCTGGAATCAGCTACAGAAAGACTGGAAACTCGGTTGAGTTCTTTGAGCACTTTTAAGTCCAAACTGAGTTCTTGAGGTTGACACCATAACTTGCACTTGTTTTTCTTAATCTGCTTGTAAATGTTATTTTTTATGAACTGGTTGTCGAATGTGTCTGTTATAAGGGTTTTAACTCTGTAATCCTGTAACTGTATGTTGTATTTGCTGCTCCCTATCCTGGCCAGGACTCCCTTGTTAAAGAGGTTTTTAATCTCAATAGGATATTTCCTGGTTAAATAAAACAAAATATGAGCAGCATCTCAGGGAAACTTCCTACGGGCCCCTTTACCCAGCATGCTCGGGTGACCATTGAGTGACCAAAAATTGGCCCTATTGACGATCTCCTAAAGCCTTGAAAAAAACGTTTCTGTGTAAATGTTTGGGAGATCCTCGTGCACTCATTGTGCCTTTGGCTCCCTATATTAAACTGTTGGATCAGGCAGGGGTCGTTGATAGTCGTACCCATTCCCTCATTGACCTCTGAACCATATCTACCTTCGGGGTGGAAAAATTTGGTGTTCATTGAAAGATTGCAGAGAGATCATTGGGAGATTGATGAGATTGTTAAGGGCTCCTTGAGAGATGGCTTCCCTTCGCAATCGTTGAGAGATTTTGGACAGTCAAAACTTCAAGGAGACTGCGGTGACTGCAGGTCACCAGAAGATCATTGAGACCTTGGTGACATTGGATGCTCATTGAAAGATCGTTGAGATCTGGCCATTTTTTTTCATTGGTCAATGATTGCCACCCCTGTGTATTGTTTATTGGGGATTTTCATTAGCTTCCACTGTAGTGGCTGCTAATCTTCCTAGGGTCCTAGTTAAATAAAAAATTTACGCATCATCAGTAATAAATACAGTGACACTGCATTAGCAACAAACAGTTAACACATCCAATAATTACAACTTTCACAAGATACACCATAGATTTTAGTGTTCTTTTAAGTGCATGTAAAGTAGGGGAGTTCCTCAGCCTTTTTAGCAAGTTATTCCGGAGTTGTGATGACCTATATAAAACAGACTTTAGTAGTGAATGTAAAGGGGGTTTAAACAAATGGAGGTACGAATGAGAAACAACCCAAGTTAACGTTCATTGGAGGCGATGGTATTCTGGTTGTGATCTGCTCTTACAGGTCTGTGTGCATGTCTGATGGGTTCCCTGCAGGTTGAGCATTCACTGGCAGAAACTAAGAACCACCTGAGCTCTGAGACGCTGAGGAGGGTGGAACTGGAGAACCAGCTGCAGACCCTCAGGGAGCAGCTGGCGTTCCAGAAGAACATGAGCGAGCAGGTAGCATCTCCTGAACCCGACTCCTGTTGAATTCTGCGTATTATTTACTCAAACCAAGTCATGGAAGGATGAACTTCAGATTTAATGGTTATATTTGGGGTTTGTTTTGCCGGCAGGAGACTCAGGAGATCCGGCATCGCAGTGAGAGCCGGTTAAAGGAGATGGAGTCGACACGACGGCGGGAGTTTGAGGGCAAACTGGCCGAGTCGATGCAGCAGCTCCGTCAGGACCACGAGGCCCACATGCAGCTGTACAAAGAGGAGCTCGACAAGACCTTCAGCACCAAGGTAGTTCCAGAGTCTCAGCAGCCGTGTTTCTAACGAGTCCAGGCCTGTTTTCAAATACAAAACACACAAACCCTCCCATAGATGTCTGTTCCGTTCATGGTGGTGTGGTCTGTGAACTTTAGCTGCAGAACGCCCAGCAGGCAGCACTGGAGAACAACAACGCCGCCTCGGCCACTAAAGAAGAACTGGAAAGCACTAAAGTCAGAGTGGAGACCCTCAGCTCGCAGCTTCAGCAGTACCAGAAAGACGTGAGTGGAGCCATTTTGATCTTTGTAGCGTAGATCGCAAAAGACCCAATGTGTATTTAGCCACCGGTCATCATGTGTTTTTGTGATTGTGACTGGTTTTAAAAAGTATTGTGGTTTTGACACGGCCCAGGTTTCTGGTAGAGGGCGGCTCTTTGGTTGGACCTTTTCTCCTGTTTTCCATTTAGGGAGATCAGGTTAGTTGATTGCATTTTTATTTTGAGACACAAAATTTAGAATAAATACTTTGGAAAAAAGTTTTTTGGTCTGGTGTTTGTGCTTGGGAGTTGGGAGGGGACAAAAGAGGGCACATTATGTACGTCCTGGTTAACCACTTGGCTGGAACATAACATTTGTTAAAACAGGGCCCAAGTCAGCTGTGTTCGTAGAAGGGCTGCACAATATATCGCAAAAATATTTTTGAGGCGATAGGAGTGTGCAATATTCCTATCGCATAGACGTGCAATAATTGATCTTTTCTGTCTGATCTTTCTGTTTTCCACACCATGGGGTACCACAGTGGTTTTCTCTCTCACTCTAACATGATAGTTTTTCTATCCAATAA
>JAQQZY010000019.1:297011-307573 GCA_030068375.1 Ostorhinchus rueppellii | reverse complement strand
ATCCACTCTCGTGTTAAATTTTTCCGAAGTTAGGTCCAGTGGATCGACCGGAAGGGGCGGAGACTTAGGCTCCCTATTAGCACCTGACACCTGTGGAACCTGATTGGACACCTCCTCAGGTGGCAGTCCCACCCCAGTTGATTGACAGGTCACTGCACCTGTCACTGAAAGATGAGGATGATTGTAAATGCCGACGAGAAAGGCGGAATAAACGTTTTTCAAATGAGTGACATATATTGAGAGAACCTACTTTCATGGAACACAGAATTCTGAGGTAAGTTTTAAGCTGGTTTCAGAATGAGTCACTGTTTTAAACTGTTGCCCATATGACTGCACATTTAGAGGAGAGACATTATCACCTGTAGATAAACTGTGTGAGTAGGCTAATGTTCTAAAAGGCTAACATTATGAAAGGCTAACGTTATCCGATGTTTGGCTCATGTTGAATATATTTCCATTCATGCAGCTGCTTATGTGACCAGTAAAACCGACAAACCGCTCCTGATCAAGTCATGATCATTTTATAATAGGGGATGGGCGCACCCGTTGCATTCTGGGATACGTCCGCCATGACCAATGCCTGTTGCAGTGAGTAAATACTACTGATGGATATGTGTCTAAACTAAATAGAGTAGTCTGACATGTCACTGTTTCTAAAAAAAAAAGAAAAAAAAGACATTTTTCTGGACTGTTTTTTTTTAAAAAAGGCAAAAATTGAGAGTATACCCACTTCTCCAGGGACCACTACACCACTGTGTGAAGTGTCAGGAAATAACTTTTAATCTGATGTGGTTCTATTAGTAGAGATAGTGTATTTATTTGCGGTGTCAGTTATTGTGGTGGAGTATTTTTTACAGGGTGCATGAGTGTTTTTATTAATCTGAATCCATCGGACAGTGGGTGTTTTACGCTTAAGGTTCGTTTCCTGGACCAGTTCAACACAAGAATATGATGTCAAAAAAATGTCATATGACCCGAGCTATGTGTGTGTGCGTCACAGAACCCAGAGTGGACTGAAAGCTCGTGTTTTACTTTGAAAGCACCGGGCGGATGTGGTGCTCTCGTGCGCTGCGCTTTCCTCTGGTCCCAAGTTGTGTGTCGGCGCAGACGGGCTGAGCGCCGCTCCGAGCCTGGAGACACTTCAGCGGAGAAACAAACTCCCGCCGCGTGGATCAGCCCGACACCCCCACCGCCCCCTCCACCCTCAGCCTCTCCACTTTGGGGCGTCTCCGTGTGGGTCTCGTAGCGTGGAAACCGGGGACGTGCTGGAATTGGACTGTATTTGGACTAAACAACTGATGCCGCATCTCCGTATGAGCGCATAAGCAGCGCAGGACCTTCTTCCCCCAGAAAGGTAAGGTGTTTACCGGTGCCGGGTCCGTGTCTGAAGCTGGGAGCCACCGTCAACCTGCGCCTGCTGCGGGGTTCGGACGGATCCACGCAGTCCGGGTTCGGTGCGGCTGATGCGCGTGATGCCAGCAGACAGAGCCGCTGTCCTGGAGGCGTCGCTTCACGGTCACAAACTTAGAAAGTCTGCGCACTCTTCAAGACATTTAGTCACATCTAATAACAAAACAAGCGTGATTACCCCCCTTTCACCACCCACGCAAACTCCCCTCATATCAGTGTCTCCAGTGGGAGTGGGTTCAGTGCGTTTTTGCTTCCACATGGCTGCAACTAATAATCATGATCATATGTTTAATGATTATTTTTTGCAACGAATCAACAGGAATTTCAAGACTAATATGGAGATAAAATGAAAAATATCATAAATGTTGATATGAAATGCATAGATCTAAACAAAAACTGATTCCCAATTAAACCAATGTATTTATATTAAAGGAGCTTCCTTATAAGTATGTAAATGAGTTGTTTTGTTCATAAATAATTTCCCTGTGCACAAGTTTAGCTTTTGGACTCCTGTATTGTTAGGATTTTAAAATTATGGGTCTATTTGGCCATGAGCAATATAAAATATTTAGTTTTTTTTTTTTTTGACTCAGTTTTACAAAAATAAAATAGAAACTTGATGAGATTCAGTTACATGTGTTTGTTTATATTTTATTTTTTGCAAGGAATTGACAAGAACTTTAAGACTAATGCGGATAAAATGAAAAATGCCATCACAAATATTGACTTGAAATGCACACATCTAAAAAATAGATTCCCAATTAAACCAACACATTTTATATTAAAGGAGCTTTAATAAAAAATGTAAATGAGTTCTGTTGTTCATAAATAACTTCCCTGTGCTCAAGTTTAGCTTTTGGACTCTTGTATTGTTATGATTTTTAAAATTATGGATCTATTTGGCCATGAGAAATATAAAATATTTAGATTTGTTTTCATTCAACTCCTAAAAATCAAATAGAAACTTGATGAGATCTGATTTCATGTTTGTTTTGTTTTTTTGCAATTAATCAACAAGAATTTGAAGACTAATATGCTGAAAAATGAAAAAAAAAAAAGACATGACAAATGTTTATGATTTGAAATGCATATACTTAAACCAACAGATTTCATTTTGAAGGAGCTACATTATAATTATGTAAATTAGTTGTACTGTTCATGAATAACTTTTCTGTGCCGAAGTTTAGCTTTTGGATTCCTGTATTTATTATTTTACAATAATGGGTTGATTTGGTCATGCGAAATATGAAATATTTAGATTTTAAAAAAAAATCAATTCATAAAAATGAAATGGAAACTTAATGAGATCTGATTTCGTGTTTTTGTTTGTTATTTTTTGCAATGAATTAACAAGAATTTCAAGACGAATATGCAGAAAAATGCTAAATTCCATCACAAATGCTGATTTGAAATGCAAAAAAACATGATTCCCAATTAAAGCAATGCATTTTATATTCAAGGAGCTACATTATAATTATGTAAATGAGTTTTATTGTTCATAAATAACTTCCTGTGCTCAGGTTTAGCTTTTGGACTCTTGTATTTTTATGATTTTAAAATTATGGGTTGATTTGGCTCTGAGAACTATCAAATATTTAGATTTTTTGACTCAGTTTTACAAAAATAAAGTAGAAACTTGGTAAGATCTGATTTCATGTGTTGGTTTATTATTTTTGCAAGGGATCGACAAGAATTAGAACACAAATATGCAGAAAATGAAAAATATAGTTACAAACCTTAATATTTAGAAATGCATATACCTTGAAAAAATACATTCCCAAATAAAATGATGCATATTACATTGAAGACGCTACTTTCTAATTATGTAAATGAGTCATTTTTTGCTTAAATGTTGCTTTTGGATTCCTGTATTTTCATGCTTTTTGAAATTCGGGGTTGATTTGCACGTGAGAAATCTGAAATGTTCTGATTTTTTTACTCAATTCTTAAAAAGAACATAGGTTTGGAACTAGATGAACTAATCCGGGGCCACAGAGCCACAGGAGTCCAGAAAATATGCGACAATTATTTTTTAGGTCCGTCTAATTAACTCCAAATTTGCCTGCGAATACCATGAAAACTCTAAAGCCTGTGGTAATCCAAAATGGTAATAAAATACAGCAGTGCAGCTTTATTTAGATGATCTCCAGGCCCTGTTTACTTCACAGTTCTAGAGGACGGTGAATACAGCTTGTCCAAATAACACAAATAATACTTTGAATAGTTAAAATGAGTTGAGTTCTACAATGATGGATTCAATCAAAGTAAAACATGTTTCCTAAGATGGCTTGCAGATGGGATTAGAGGTCGGCGGTGGGTTTTTAAGGGCTCTACAAACCTGGTTTGAGCTTTATTTGTATTTATTTGTCATGTCGGAGCTCCTGCTGAAGTAACACTGAGATTTGTGTTTGCATTCAGTTTTTATTCTGTAAAAGTAGTTTTGCGTTAAAATAAACACAATCTCAGAGCAGTAGAACACTGTCTGTGAGGAATAAAATGAAAATCAGTGTGAAATTGGTTGATTGTCCTTTAATAACTAGATTTTCTTGCATAATATATAGAAAAATGGAACGATTTAAAGGTTTGCACCAATAGTAAATATCAGGTTTCTATATCTTAAATAAATAGATCTGAGAGTTTATCAATTTATTTTACAGGCCATAGATGTACACCATTAAAATCATATTTTTATTTGGTAAAAATGTACATACAGTTCCATAAATGCATTAAAACTCGCCGTTAGCCCTTTTCCACCATAATGGAACCAGTGGCCTTCTGGTTAAAAAGCCTAAACTAGAACCATGTGGAGAATGTCAACCCAAAATGAATTGGTTTGGAACATGGAACCATAAAATACTGGATTTTTCTGTGTACTGAAGTGTGAACCCTAGTAGGTTTGTCATCTTCTACAGGTTGGAAATAGAGGATGGTGACGACAACAGCAACGTACAAGTGAAACCAGTGAAAATGAACTGAAATAACTGGGAAAACCCAGTATTTGATGGGGATTTAATCATCTGCTTGGTTTCAGGAGCTATAAAGTAAAAAAAAAAAAGAGGAAATAGACTGGTTCCTCGTTGGGCTAAACACCATAAAATGAAAACTTAGATTACGGAGTCTGAAAAAAGTATGTTGCAGTACATCACAATATTATGGTCTATGAAAATGGTGTGTTTCAAGAGGTTTGTAGAGGGCTAGAGGTAGTAAAAAAACAAAAAAACGGACGTAATTGCATTTAACTGAAAGAAAAAGTATGAGTAGTGATAGATTAGCTATATGCTTTTCTCAAATTATTGTTATTATATTGGCTTTAAAGTGGGTCTGTCGCACTGATGTTCCAAACTCTGACCAGCAGGAGGAGTCTGGTACCAGAACACACTTAAAACCAAAACCACCAATAAATCAACCCTATGTACCCACAGACTATTCCAGTCACTTAATCTTTACCATAATACTGGAAGGTCTCAGAGCATCTGTGTGTGTGTCTGCGCGGTTCTGACAAACTGAGATATTTTTCACTGGCCAATTTGGTACCTGCAGCTGAGGAATAGTCCCATCTCCACATTAAATATCTTTTTTCTTTAAAATGTCCTTTTTTGAAGTGAGGAGGGACTGATTTAATTCACATTGCTAAACAGTTGCCAGGGGGCGGGACAGGAAGCAAACTTGCATATCAGGAGACCATAGCTGTGATCAGTGTTGGTGGTCAAACACAGAAAGTTGTTCAGTGCTGTCCTCTCGGGCAGAAACCGCAAGTTGATAGGACCAATATTTTGGGAGACATTAGTAATTTTGGAATACAATAGCCTTACAGTCATGTTGCCATGCCTATGATGGTTAATGGGAAGCGCAGTATCATGTTGCATGATTGGAAATGAAGCTAAAAACAGGAAACGATGCATTTACTTCAGTTCCTAGATATCAGTATTAATATATTCATTATCTTTTAAATTTTAAAGAATGATTTACCAAACAATTTTTATGTCAGTACTTATAAAATATAAACTAACATCTTTTGCTATAAGTCAGCTCTCCCAGCATTAAAAACTACCACATCTAGAACCCATGAGGAACCATGGGTCAAGATGCTAGTGAAGTATAAAGCTCATTGTTTCCACACATCTGTATTATAGTGTCCTCAGCTTTTCTTCTTCAAACTAAAACTCCTAGGTGTTTTAAAACTCAGTCAAAATAACACTATCTTATAATCCTCATGTGCTGCATCAGCTGATAGTTTACATTATAGCTTAGTTAGCTTAGCTTTGTTAGCATAGGTTTGTTTTCAGATGAAAACAGCCGCAGTAAAACCACTAATCACCTGTTTTCTGTTGAGTTTGTGTTTTCAGTAGCCAATTTAAACATCTGTTTGAATCCACCAAACGAGGTCAGAACGGTCAATGTAGTTTGAACAGTGGATCAACAAATGGAAACTTAGCAAAGATAAGACCATCCCATAATCGCTTTATACCTCCATAAGCCTAAGAATTAAACTCACCTGTGTAGAAGAAACACTGTCATTTTAGCATCAAAGTCCATTTTTTAAAATTTACTACTGTCTCCAGTTAAAACATCAACCATGCTTCTATTTTATCATGTCTTTTCTTTGACTAAAAGTTGTGTCTCCATGGTTCTCATCCCATCTGGTCACCTCACTTCATATGTCTACAATTAAACACATTGACATCTTTGGTGGAATTTCACAGCTCTTTACTCTCAACAGTAATTATAATTTCTGGTCATATTCTAATATTTGATTTTGAAATACTACATATGGACCCTGTTAAACGTCCACTGTTCATTGACCTGTAGTTTGTCGGATCAGTGAACCACTGCACTGCTGCAGAATCATTTTAACGCATAAACACCCAGTGCTTCTTTAATGTCAGTTCCCAAATGAAACTTTCTCCCTCTAGCCTTTCTTAAGTGATTTATCTCCTTTTATTACCTCCGCCAAGGAGCTTATGTTTTTGCTGGCGTTTGTCTGTTTGTCTGTCTGTTAGCAAGATAACTCAAAAAGTTGTGGACGGATTTTGATGAAATTTTCAGAATAGTTTGGAAATCGTACAAAGACCAATTAATTAGATTTTGGTGGTGATCTGGATCACCATCTGGATCCAGGAATTTTTTAAATGATTCTTTATCATTGCGAGATAGGGCCATTTTCAGCATATGTGTATATAACTCACAAAATTATGGACGGATTTTGATGAAATTATCAGGATAATTTGAGACTGGTCCTTGTACCAATCAGTTAGATTTTGGTGGTGATCTGTACATTCAGTGCCATCTAGTGGATGAAAGTACAAACACTGCTTTGGCGGAGGTCTGCGCTATCAGAGTGCTTCTCTAGTATATAATATTTTCCTCTGTATTTTGTATTTTATCCGTGTAAATCATGTATTTTCCTATATTTCATTTATTGATCATGTAAATGTTCATAAAAGCTCAGATTAAAGTTGAGGGTTATTATATAAAACATATGTGACATTCTATCTATTACCAATAGAAATTGTATCAATATCTTCAACTCTTTTGGAGTTATAATGTAACACTTTGAAATCTGCCCCATTATAAAGCTAAGGAAATTTTAAAAAATTAAAAATTTAACAATAAAAACAAAAAATTCTGTATTTCTCAGTTCTTTGAACAGACTTGGTAGACCTTGCCCCAGGGAACCTCTGCTATGAATTTCAATTGATTCGTGTTGGGTTTTTTTGGAAGAGAAGTTTTTAGAATTTTACACATAGATGACCACAGGGTTTGACCTTTCAGAGTTAGTTGAGGTCAAAGGTCATGGCACTAAATGAAAGCCCATATGTAACTTCCTATTGCCAATAGTAATTACATCAATATCTTCGACTGTTTTCAAGTTATAGCTCTTTGAAATGTGTCCCATTATAAACCAACGGGGATTTTTAACATTTCAAAATTCATAAAAAGATGCAGAAATCAATATTTCTCGATTCTTTGAACAACCTTGGTAGACCTTATCCCAAAGATATTCCATGATGAATATCAAGTCATTGTGGCTGATGGTTTCAGAGAAGAAGATTCTTGAAAAATTGTTTATGGACGGACAGACGGACAATAACTGACACCGATAGTCACTTGGGGTCATTGCAGGGTCACCAACCCACGCTAAAAGTTGGTTCTGTTAACATTAAGAAAATCTCATAAATGACTAAAATGAGGGCTATCTTAAGTAATTTCCCACTCTTCTAGATTTATGCTCTGTAATTTGCGTTTTTTTAAGTGCAAAACAGGTATTTTCCCATATTTAATTCACTGATCATGTAGATGTTCATAAAAGGTCAGATTAAAGTTGAGGATTATCTCAAAAACAGAGAAAACTGCAGAAAAAAGTGATTTTTTTTTTTTATCAGTAAAATCTATCATTACCTGAACATAAACCAAGTATTTCCATCCGCTGTCGGTGATCCAACTCCATGAGTTTTACTATGAATCATTGTTGTAGAAGATGATGGTGTTTCCATGGTAACGACAGAGCCTCTGAACATCCAAATGGGTCATATCTGATAACCATGAAAAGATGACAAACTGTATTTTACACCAATTATTTACATATATTGACTAGATTAGTGGATCAATAGGTATTAAACAGTTTTCATCAGTAGATGGGTGAATTATTCTAAGTTTTGGGTTAATATTGTGTGTTGTACTTCCTGTGTACAGGTTGGGGCTCACCCGGCTGCAGAGAGACCCGGACCTGGGGAAGAAAAACAAAACAGTTGAAGATGGTGTCGTTCATCCTCTGGAGGGCTGTCCTCATCCTCCACACACTCTCCACAGTCCAGGTACTGCAAATGGAAAAGCTGCTGGATGTATAATTGAACGGTTGAGTTTTTGCCTTCATGCACCGACTGCTGGACATATTAAGAAAACCTCACTGATGCTCACTTTGATCCTCACAGTCGGCCTTATACTGGCGTATGTTCAAGGCAGACTTTGAGCCTTTACCACCTGGTTCATAGACATAACAAAGCATCAGATTTACTGGCGAATAAGGTGAACGTGGTCCAAATCGGAGAAACCTAGTCGGGGCTTTCTCTCGCTGCTCTGACTTTTTGCTGCTACCACCGTCAGCTCTGTTGCTTAATTTGATCTGACTGTCCAAATCAAATTGTTTGCACAGGTCGAGGAGCAGCTGGGCAGTGTGCAGAGCCGGCTGGAGTCTTAAAACATGCGCATGAGCCCGAGTGTATGTCACTTCCTTATATGAAAGCAATACTTAGTGCAGGATTTTCTCTGGCAAATATAGACGCTGCTTAATCCCTGACAACAGGCTGCTGTGGACCTGGTGTTCAACACCATCAACTCAGCAAAGACGTTTTATTTGTAGCTCCTAGTGTGTGTTTATATTAGTGGTGGTGAGGGAAAAACCCACAGTGGTGTGTTTTTGGGTTGGATTTACATTATGGTAGATGTGGCGTTTATTTTCAGACCTCGTAGTGTTTACTATTGATCATCTACTTCTCTCCTAAACTGTCAGTTGGACTCTTGATGCTTACACAGCTCAGAAACTCTATAAAATGCAGAACTTGCGGCTCTTAAAAAGTTTATTTAACATTCTGAAAGGGTTGTTAAAGTACTTGACCTGCATCATTATTTGTATTCCAACCATACCGGGGTTTCCTTTGGTTTTGGGTTGGTGGTGTTGGTGCTGTGGCTGCAGCTGGGGTCATGGGGTTTAATGCTACTGGACTAAAAGCTGTTGATTTTTCACAAACTTTCTGACTATTTTCAGGACAGTTCACAAATATACGTGTTGTAGATTGTTACCCAGGGGAAAAAAGTGAAGAAGATGGACTGCCCGGCCCAAAAAAAAAGTCGCACATGCAATATTTGACTGCACCACCTTTGGTTTGGATTTCAGGAGACGTTTACTGGATTTAACTTGGCAAATGGTTCCGATTCTTCCATGGGTAAATACTGCAGTGGTTGATAATGTTTGAGCTGTAACAGGTTATTGAACACTAACTGCAGTGAGTGTCCTGGCATTGTCCAATGTGTTTGACATGAGAGGACTGATCAGGATCATCAGGTATGTGACAGATTGGTCCAGGGACAATCAGACATCATTTCCACACATCCAACAGAAATCCCGACTCTAATTTAGGATGTGATGAAGACTTGATGCAGCAAAAATTAATGCAACTATGAATGGAAGAATATCATGAACCTTATTGTGACACTACATAAGCATCATGTGGCAAAAAAGTTGACAGTGAACGTCTCCTGGATTCAAAACCAAAGATGTTGCCGTGAAATATTGCATGTGTGACTTTTTTTTTTTTTTTTGGCCGGGCAGTGTATGATACACATGTTTGTCTCAAGGTTATCATTGTTAACGAAAATGAAGAAAATGACGAAAACTAGAATTGAAAACACATTTTCATTAAAGAAAATCGATAAAAACTTTAATTAAAAGAAAAAATGCTAACTCAAACTGTATTGTGTACTTACAAAACTAAAACATTTAAAAATTATGGATAAAATTCCCTTCGTTTCTGTCTTTGTTAATGTCGGATTGATATGAAATAAATTTATTTCACTTGAGTAATTTTAGCACCATATGGCACTTAATGGTTTGTCACGTCTCATCACTTGTTTAGAGTCGACTTCTCGTCCCCGCTCTTCCTGAAACATGGACACTAAAGTTGGGAGAAAGCAGCAGAGTCCTGTAGGGGATTAGTTAGAATATGACGGCAAGGAAAATATAAATAAATAAATAAATAAATAAATAGATAAATAAATAAATATATATATATATATATATATATGAAAAAACTAATAGTAAAACTAAGCACTTACAAAATAAGAAAAGTAATAAATACTAGCAAACCTGCTCTAAAAACTAATTAAAACTAACTGAATAAGAGAAAAACAAGTCAAAATTAAATAAAAGTAAACTGCAATGAAAAATCCCAAACTATTATAACCTTGGTTTGTCAAATATAAAAAAACTATTTATTATAAAATAACACTGGGTAAACAGTAGTTAATTGGAACCATGGTTTGGCTACATTTACAGTGTCTTGGTGCTCAATTTAGACAAATTCTTCAGATGTGTGTGTGTGTCTCTCTCTCTTTTTTTTTTTTTTTTTTTTTTTTTTTTTTTTTTTTTTTTTTTT
>JAQQZY010000019.1:188946-206592 GCA_030068375.1 Ostorhinchus rueppellii | reverse complement strand
ACCTTTGCACCCCCCCCCCCCCCCCCCCTCCGAGAAACAAATCAGAATGGTGGGAATCAAGGAGTTGGAGTAAATAAGTAGATTCTCCTAAATTTTTGCCAGTATGGCTGTGAAATAGGCATTAAACTCAGCTCTGAATAGTCTTAAAAAGTCTTAAATTTAACTTGTAGAAACCTGTAGGAACCCTGAATAGTCCTGATTATATTAACCCTGTCATGTTGAGTTATGAGAACTTTAATCAAGAGTGTTTTTATTCCACTTTATGCATGAAAAAAAATAATGTGATTGAATTTTTTTAATCAACCTACTTTTCATGGAGTTATAAAAATGTCTACTCGGCTGAATTTAATTTTTGAAGCAAAGCATTTATTGATAAACAGTGTGAAAACTATGAAATAAAAACCTTTGTAATGCTGCTAATCTGATGTTCTCTCACATTTTAACACACTATAATACCAGTTATTACTCACTCAGATAATATGCAAAAAAAACAATCCCTAAATTACAGTCTAATGACAATTAACAATATATTTACACTCAGATATATTGGTGCAGATCAGGTTTATCAAGAACAGGTATGAATTGCAGCGTATAGGATGGTGCATAAATGTCTACTGTATTGGCTGATGTGCAAGTAAAACAACAAAACCCATGAATATGTAAGAGAACAGCTGGAGAACAGCTGCCCACTGTAGTGACCAGTATGTATGAAAGGGTTAATAATGATAAATAATATAATGAAAACTAATGGAATTTATCATGGTTGTCAGAAGTTAAATTATCATCTTCTATGACTGTCCTATGACTTAAAATTGATAAATCGGTGTTAAAACCTGTGTAATTTTAAATAATGTTGTGTTTCCTGATAGAATGAGTCCACACTGTGTGACTCTGACGACCTCTTTTACCCCTGCTCAGCCTGTTTGGACAGTGATTTGTTCCAACACCAGGGGGTGCTGTTTTCTTCTCTTTCAACAAAGGTCTCCAACAGATACCTCATATATCTATATACTCTCCATGCTTGATCTCCAGTAAATCACAGGTAGAGTAGAAAGCTTTTTCTTGGAGCCAGTGGCTGGATGGTCTGCTCTCTCCTCCTGTCACAGAACTGGATCCTAATTGCAGACTCCGTCGATGCACTCCAAGTGAAGCAGAGCACGGGAGATATAGACAGCCTGTCAGAAACGGGTTAGAGGATGGAAGAGGAGATAGAGATATATGAAAGGGAGAGAGTGAGGGAAGAAAGGCTTAGTCAAAGCAGGAAGATAAGGTCACCTCAGACTGTGAGCCAGGAAGGGAAAAGCCTGTCCAAAATCTCGGCTAATGAGCCCGTCGGAGCCGGCGTTCTATTTTGCTCGCTACCTACAGCCGGCATACTTCCACAGCGCTGACATTTCTGTGGCAGCCACTGGCTACAGCTGCCTACAGACAAGTGTTCACACACAGTCTGTGGCAGCGTGACCTGACAGTCAACAGTCAACACTCAGTTTAACTATGTGACCCACCTTAAGCCAAGACACTGGACTCTTCACTTCAGGTTTGTTCAAGCACAAATCACTGCCCACAAAACAAAACAAAACAGCCCCCACTGGGATTGAGCTAAGCACAAAGTTCAGATCCTGTCGCTTCATGTTTCAGCCGCAACAAGACGTTTAACCCTTTAACACAGGGTCAGAAACAGCCTACGAAAGGGTCCAGTCCGACCCGTGGGAGGAATCTGGGATGTGTGAAAATTATACTGAAGATATTTACAGTCAAGGATGGTGTAGTCGTTTTAGTTCAGATTCCACATACAGATCAATGTGAAGTAAAATAATACCATAATAACCTGTAAATAATGATTCCAAATGTTCTTCTTGGTTCAATGATAAAGACTAAATATTCGATTGTGGGACTTTTTATAACCAGTCTGTGATAGTGCAGTCCCTACAGTGTTTGGAATGGTTATTATAGTTAAAGTTACCGTAGATCAGCTGTCTCTGCTCCTTGAACCGTCACCTTAATGTGGTGGAGGAGTTTTAGAGCCTTAATGACCTCAGGAGCTCTGATGTCGGGGGCATTTTACCCCTGATAGGGTCTCCCATGGCAGAGTGGTCCTCGATGAAGTTCCAGACGAAGAGCGGTTCAGAAGACCCTGATGCCAATAAAAGACAACGGGCCTTGTACCCGGCCTGGAGGGTTACAGGGGCTCCACCCTGGAGCCAGCCCTGGGGTTGGGGCACGTGGGTGAGTGTCTAGTGGCTGGGCCTTTGCCCATGGGGCTGAGCTGGACTCAACCTGAACCACAGACATGGGCTTGTTGCCCTCTGGGCCCACCACCCGCAGGGGGAAGCAGAAGGGTCCGGTGCATTGTGGATCATGGAGGAGGGGAGAGCCTTAGCGGTCCGATCCTCGGTTATGGAAACTGGCTTTTGGAACTGGGACTGTCACCCCTCTGGCAGGAGCTTGTGGAGGAGGTTGAGCGGTACCGGCTCGATACAGTTGGCGTCATCTTGACAGATAAAGTCGACTCTGGAACCCAAGTCCTTAAGAGGTATCGGACTCTCTCTTTCTGAAACTCGGACCACATCTGCTGACACTGTCATGAGCTGTCGATGGACTGGCTGAGAAACCAAAAATCCAAAACAAGTGCTAACATTAGTCGTGTAGTTAAAGGCAAATAAGGTCTCATTTCCCATTAATTCTGGCTTGTGACTCTGTGTCAGTGTGGAGTGGAGTTTTACCTCCACAGACCATGATGCCCTCTGGCTATATTTTTTCCTTTCCTTTCCTTTCCTTTCCTTTCCTTTCCTTTCCTTTCCTTTCCTTTCCTTTCCTTTCCTTTCTGTGTGGACAGCATCACACAGCACATTGGAATGGAAAAATATAAAAATGAAGCAACTGTGATGTCTGGGCCCAGCTGTATTTAAGGTTAACTCACTTTACTATCCCTATAGGGGAAATTCAAAGTGTAACGTCAATTGTGTAACATCTTAAACACAACTACTGCATAGCAGTCTATCAGGGGAGAAATATGTCAGATTTACTCAGAACTGGCTTGCCAAAATGGCAACAATAGAAAGAAAGCACATTTTTGTATGTTATCAACGGCTCTTTTCTCAGAGGAGGATCAGTCTGCAACCTTTTGGTCCATTTATGTTTTCCAAATGCGTTACAAACACCCACAGATGCAGTTTTTTTTTACCTTTCTAGATAAGAACAGCAAACACACATCTGTCTTAACAATGGAAACTATAGAGTGCCGTCTTTTTGGTCCAGTTTTTGAGAAAACACCCTATGTAGTCTATTTCAAACTGATGCAATAGTTGGTCCAAAAGACTGTTTCTCATCAGCGGCAGCCATCTTGGACGTACCGCCTCATGTCAGATAAACAGTGCTGATTGGTCCCGACAGTTTTTGGCCAGGTGTAAATGTGTCTGAACAGGAGCCAGATGCATCTGCCACAGCGAATCAAACATTATCTCTGAGGCAGATCTGGGCAGTTCCCATGCAGATATGACCATATTTCCTACAGTGTTTGAACTACTCATTTTGGGTAGAAATAAAAAAGTCACTCAGTTCACCCAGTCATACATGAAATATGAGAACCTTAGTCCAGAGTGTTTTATTCCTCTTCAGACATGAAAAGATAAAAATAAAGCAATGCAATACAAAGTTTTTTATGAACCTATTTTTCATGGAGTTACATAAAAGTCCATTCAGCTGGACACCATGAGTTTAACTTTATGAGCAAAGAAACATGTATTTAACAAACTAAAATCAGAAAATTCTAAGAACTGTCACTAACACTGGTGTATGAATGTTTGGTGGTGGTCAGAGGGGTGAATTGGCAGCCTGGGTTAACCCTTTTAAGACTGCCTTTATAACAGGTCGCCTAGGATAAGTGTCAGAGAGTGTCTTTTGTGTCAGTTCTTTAGCACTTTTGTTTTCAGGAAGAACTTAACTTTCAATATCTCGCCATGAATTATCATTATTATGAATAACAATACTTCCATAACGAAACATGTCGAGATTACAGAAATAAACTTTCAATTATTTTATTTTTACATCTGCTCAAACATGCCTTTTGTTTTGAACATTCAGTGTCCACATTATGGCTTCAGATTTCATGTTATTTCCAGGTGTTTTTTAGCCTGTGTGGTAGTTTCTGAAACAGTTCGTTCCTACTTGCAGTAGAGTCCCACTTTGCAGCTGTGAAGTGTTATGTAGGCCCAATCCCATTTCACCCCTTGGACCTCCCCCTTGGCCCTTGCACTTGCCACTACCCCTTGAAACAAAGTTGTAAGGGCTAGGGGTTGAAACATTCTCTTGTGAAATGGGACAACCCTTCCAGACCTGTTACACCATCAGCAGTCATTAGTGCCGCTAAAAACAGATGTGTAAACTTTGTTTCTGAAGGTATTCATCATATCGTCAGCAGCTGTAACCATCTCTGTTGCAAAGGCTTTGGTCATCTTTTTACAGCTATCAACTGTAAATTACAGAAATGCGATATATAACACATTAAAATGGCATTAAATATTCGATCCAATTAAGTTCTTTTATGAAGAACATACATACATTTTTGTGTTTCTTTCATCACTGCAGCACTTTTTGGCTGTGTTTACTTCCAACTTGTCAATGATTCATACAGAATTATGGGAAATTTCTCCCACCCCTTTGTTCGTTATGTGGTTCTGGAAAATCTCCCGTTTCAAGGGCTGTACAGCTATACTGCATTCTCTAATTGAGAATTGGGACAACGCTACCCCTTTATGTATACGTGCAAAACAGAGGGGGAGGGGTAAGGGGGAGGGGCCAAGGGGTGAGTTGGGATTCAGCCATAGTGTCAGAAAGTTCAGGATCTCAGCTGTCCGAAGTTTGAATTTTGTGGATAGCACAAACGTTTCAGGACTTACAGTAAAGTGATTTCAATGTTGTAAAATTCAAAATGCAGCGCTCCATTGACTCTAGTCACTTTTCCATTGACCCTCAAATATCGCAAATATAACGGAAAAATGACAGTTTCGCCAAAACACTTGTTTTGCGAGTAAAAGTTTTTGCGCTGGCAAGAGGTGGTTTTTGGGCATTACGAATTTCGTATATTACGCAACACTGCAACGGAAAGACCTTTTTTTCGCAAATAGAGTCATGTGAATATAAAAAAAAAATCGGATGCGTATGGAGGTTACAAGAGAAGAGTTTTTGAAAGAAACATGGTGCAGTGTGAGGACACACCTGGAAACTGAATAATTTTTTTAATTTAGTACGAGATAGAACAGGAATATATATTAATAATGAATATATCTGTGAATCAACATGATACTTACGTTTGTCGCCATGTTTATAGAATGACTTCTTGTGTCATTTTGCAATAATAAATATTACAAATCATTGCATTTGTAATTTAATGGCAAAACTGACATTACACACTTCTGTTTTTCGACATTTAATAAACATCGGTAAAGTTTTGCGCTTAAGTATCATGGAAAAGCTGCTACTACAGTTCTTAAAGGGTTGAATATCCAAATACTACAATGACTGAAACCTGTGCAGACATAGTGCGAAGTCGTACGACTGTGAACGGGTCCTTGCTGTACTTATGAATAATAGGGCTGAAATGTGGATGTTTTAAGATATGATAGATCCCCCGCCGGCTCTCTGGTGGTGGACGTCCTGCAGAGACAGTAGAATCACCAGTGAGGTACCTCTAGCTTTTGTCAGTTGTCTCTGCAGGCCTTTGCTTTCCACTGACGCGCTGTTCCTGTAGCCCACGGTGAAGCAGCTGCTCGGTGGGCTCGTAGCGCTGCACCTGTACCACTCAGCCCAGACTCCCGGTGACATTCTGAATTTTCGTCGTTCTCCTAAGGAAGCGCAGTCTTTGTTATTGCCTTCACACAGTAGTTGTCAGGATGACTTAGTAGTTTGAGACATTTGCGTCTGAGGTTTTGGTTTGATTCCATTGCTTGACATGCAGCGCAAATCCAAAAAGTCTGTTGGGTAAAAGCTCATACCAGTGTTTCTTTGATTCTGGGCTTTTCCAAATGTTTTTCATGAGTGACTTCATTCTGACTCAAACTCAAGACTGTAGCAAACAACTATTAAAAGTTATAATTATGCTTTAGATTGGTTTAATTTAGATGACTCGGTTTTGTGTGTCTCAGACAGAGCCCATGTTTTGTCTGACCAACAAATCAAAAGCTAATGGTTTTACATTTACAACCATGCAATACTGTCCAACAGTCGTATTCCACCTCAAGATTTACTGTTTTTTCGAGGGTTGAAATGATCATACAGTAAATCATATTTATTTCTCATTCTCTTTTTTTCACAGACAAGAAAATACAAGAAATATGTGCACAGTCTTAAAAAAAACACACACAAAACACACAATACAAAATGTGTTTTAAAGGTTAAAGTCACTATGTAGTGTGACCTTTGACCCCATAACAATAAGCAGCACAAACATATAGAAACATCTGACATGTGTTTCATGAAACTTGGCATAAAACAACAGAAAATGAATGCAATAAAACTAATTTTGTCTGAACAAACAGTTTAAATGCAAGTTAAATTGAAAATACTATTACTTTGGTTTATAGAAGCTGGTTTTTCTTTGATTTATTTATTTTTTTGTTTTGTTTTTCCTGCTGTGCATACACATATATAAGTATATTTTATTTATGTAGCACTTTTCACAGATGGAGCCACAAAGTGCTTTATAGTTTAGAATAAAATGTTTGTAAAAGCTTAAAATAAAATAAATAAAATCATGATTAAAAACAAAAGTTGTACAGAGGAACAGACAATAACACAAGCCCATAAAATGTATATCTAGATTGGATCTTTAATACTTTAATAAACCAACAAACCTAATATTGGACTTGGACTTCCTGTATAAAATGCAGAAAAGCTGCAAAATTGTGACATATGACAAACCGAGATGATTTACTGTGTAAAATAATCTGCTGTTTTTGCTTTTTTATTAAACAGTCCTCTATTTTTAGTCACTTGTGTCAGTTACATTTTAATAAATCAAAAGTTAAATGATGGAAATAGAAAACATATACATTTTCATCAGTTTTTTTTTTTTTAGTGCGTGTGTGTGTTAAAATTAGCATAAAGCTTTACTGCAGAAAAAAAAGTCTGTATTTTATCTTTCAAAGCTTCACTTTAAGGACATGTTTGATATTGATCCACTCATTTAATTTCATGGGCTGTCGTGGCTCTGACTGCTGGTATAAACTAGTACTCTGCTGTGAAAATGGAAGCTGAGAGCTGCTCGATCAGAGAAATGAATGCAGTAACGTCACTGAAGAAGCAGTATTGAGAGTACAAGAGTAATACAGTATAGTAACAGATTACTTGTTGCTGTAACGCAGTAGTGTAAGGCATTACTAATCAATTTTCAGTTATATTTTACTCGGTATGTGTTCAATAGCGTTTGGGTTTCAACGCACTTTTCACCCATAATTTCATTGCTCAAAAAACCCCAAAAATCCAGCAAGACCGTGAGATCTTAAGGAATCATGAATGCATCTGTAAAGTTCTATTTCCTGTTGGTGTTCAGCCAACGGGTGCAGACGGCAGACCACAGTCCATTGTCCACATGGACGTATGCTCATTACTAACACTAACCCTGCTTTACAGACGCTAGTTAGCATTAGCATGACCGTGTGTTCAGCAGTGACAAGGTAAGCTAACGTTTCTACGGTTGTGTCCGAAATCACTCACTCATTCACTGCTCCCTATTCACTCCATAGGGAACTCTATGTCGTGGACTATATAGTGAACTCATCAATCAAAATGGAAAATGGTTTCGGACACTACTTCGCCGCACAGTTAATTACGTCATTACTGTCGCACAATTCAAATGCGCCATGTTGTTGTGCGATTTGATACCGCGGCCGCAATGCATTATGGGATATAGTGGGCCGTTTAGTGACCATCGGTTGTCCGCTACATTTCGCGGTGAATTGTGGGATACATTAAGTGCACTACATAGGGAACATCAGTGCTCACTAAGCATTCGGACGCCACTACAAAATGGCGTGCTCCCTATATAGTGCACTATAGAGGGAGTAGGGAGTGATTTCGGACACAGCCTACGACTCTCTAGAATTTTTTAGCAATTGTGGGTTTATCTACCGGAGTCCTTGGCCCCGCCTCCTGTTTGAACATGTAAAATGTTGAAAAAAATGTTGAGATTCAAACATCATAGACCATAGTGTTACTTACTCAGTTTTCTGTCCACATGTACATCAGGATGCAGATTTGTGCTCTCCTATCTGTTGTATTGGACTTTGGGGGGGTTGGATTCTACTGCACATGCACCATTTATGATGAGAGTCTGTATGTAACTCAAAAGTAATACAGGAGTCATGTAACTCATTACAATTCTGAGACGATAATATTATAAGGTAAGGAATTACAGTAATAACAGTTATAAGTCATCTGTAATGAATTACAGTTTAGAAGTAAGTTGCACAACACTGTAAATAAGTGAACTTTGGGTGTAGATACTCGTCATCGATATGGGTGTAGAGCCAAGTTATTAACGTTAATGAAAAGTAACTAAATGACAAAAAGTAGAATTGAAAAAACATTTTTAACTGGAATAAATAAAAACTATAAAGAAAAAAACAATAACTGAAACTGTATTGTGTGCTTGTGTGCTTACAAAACTAACAAATGTTTAAAAATGATGGATAAAATACCCTTGTTTTTCATCTTTGTCAATGTTGGATTGATTTGAAATTGATTTATTTCGCCTGAGCAGTTTTGGTTGGTGGCACCATACGGCACTTCATGGTCCGTCACTTCTCGTCACTTGTTTAGAGTCGGCTTCACTCCACTCTACCTGCAACGTGGAGACTAATGTTGGGAGAAAGCAGCAGAGTCCTGTACGGGATTAGTTTGAATATGAGGGCGAGGAAAATAAAAGGTGTGAAAAAAAATAAAACTAAACTAAAACTGAGCTTTAGAAAAAACCTAAAACTAATAAAAACTAACAAACCTGCTCTAAAAACAAATTAAATCTAAATGAATTAGAGAAAAAAAAAAGAGTCAAAACTAAATAAAACTAAATTATAGTGAAAAATCCCAAACTAGTGTGACCTTGGTGTCATGGATGTGGCTGTGGAACGCTGGTGGATGTGAAGCTCGTTGATAAAACCGGACGTCCTAAGGTCGAATATGCTTTACAGAGACTTCCGCTTTTAGATGAATCAGCCTGGTAATAGCGGCTAAACAGCTGTCTTCAAGAATCACACATTCAGCCTCGAACTTACTTTCTCTCAGCATGGGGTCTTCACTGAAATGTCAGAAAGAATATTTTGTCTGTCACTGCTCCGTGACATTTTCTCACACCCCATCCAGGACGGAAAATATCTGCAGTCAAACTCCTTTAGCGGTAAAAGCGATGAAGTGTGCTTTGCGGACAGCTTTAATATCAATACATTGTTTAATTTTCCAGTGAGCTTTTTCCTCCCTTTTTCACTATGTTAAAAGGTCTGTTTGCGGTCGCCGTCGTCCTGCTCTAGTGTTTGGAAGCCATTACTTCATAACCGCAGCGGGCGAAGCCAGCGACCGACTCCTGGCATTCCCATTATTACCAATGAGCGACTGATTTGACCTCAGTGACTGAGCTGTGGTCCGATGTGAAGCATGCACTGCGCAGCAGGGTGTTTATTTAGGTGTTTGAGCAGTTCTAGGCTCAAATAAATATCACATTTGGGTTGATAACCTTTACTTAAACATCTGTCTGCCTCGGGTTTGTTTGCCTTTCTGGTTTGGGAGGAAATAATCCAAACGAGAGACTTTCACTGAGCGAGTCGACTCGTACAGTTTGAAGCTGCGTCTCGGCTGGAAGTTATTTGTTCTTTCGTCCAGGCCGACATCTAATGGGGTTTGCTCTTTTTGTGGTTTCCTGTTAGAATTCTGAATTCAGGCTGCAACTCCATTTATGTCCAATTTATGCAAAAAAAAAAAAAAAAAGCTCCAATCAGTCTGAGTGGGTCGGCAGGGCTGCTGCTGTTGTCAAGGGCAAATTATGGGCTTTTTTAAGTGGTTTGTCATGATGGAGCTGAACTCTGCGCTGGATGCCGTCACTCAGGCCTATTGTGAGCAGCTGTGTTGCTATAGTCACTGTGGTCTTTTTGAAGAGGCTGCACGTACACACTGCACAACATGCACACACCGCCGCACCGCATATGCACAAAAACACAGGTCATGTAGCAAAACTCATGTGGGGATAATTGTATTCTGGTTTCACAGCTCGCCCCGCCCCCCTCTACGAACCATATCCAGGGAATTCGGAGCTCGCTGGTTCTCGGGTGTTTACCAAATAGAGCTTTACAAATGGTTTCCAGACAGAGTAGTAGGCGCAGTGTTTCAGGTGTAGTCCACAATAGAATAGAAAAGATCTTTATTATCAGTGTTACAGAAACAATGAAAATCAGTTTAGCAGCAAAAACACTTGAAGTGCAAAAAACACTGTATAAAAATATGACAAAAAATTAGACTGAAAATTATTGACAATAGGGTTGATTCTATGAAACTGGGTTTATTTTCGTATCTTTAGCAGCTTTTTAGACCCAATAATAAAAGAGAAATTTAGATATATTCACCCCAGGATGTACCTAATGATGACCTCAGATAAATACAAAAAAAGTGGTGCTCTTGGTTTGAGCCATCCCAAAATTAATACATTTTTGATAAGATGTTGGGGCCAAAATGAGAACAGTTAAAGCGACCGATAAGTGTCAGTGCATTTGATCTGGAAACATGGGTGTAAATGGTCTTATACAGACTATAAATAAAGAACCTGTTAAATTTGATGATCCTAGTGTTCTTTTTTTAATTCAAACGTGGGTTTTTCATGAATCTCAGTCTCATTCCAGGTTTGTGTTTAACCCATTGTGTCCTTTGATGTTACACGCGGAACCTGCCCATTTAAACAAATAAATCGCGAGTGATTTTGCAACAGCGGTCATTTTTGTGAAACACTGTGCCTTATATAGATTTACTTTGATTTCCAAGAAGTACCTGTGAGAAAATAGAGGTGTTCAAAAAAGTAGTAGCACATAATTTTCGTGTCCTTGTGACCGTGTTACATGCAGATTTTTGTCCCCCATGTCCTGGTTTTAGGGACCAGTTTCATAGAAGTGCCCTCATACAAAAACTACTAAAAGAATATACAAAAAGCCAACTGTATACCTCACATAAAAGAAATATATGCAATGTGTAAGGATATATACAGGTAATAAAGGATGTATACAGGAAAGAAGAGGATTCTTATGTGGGATACAAAGTGGAAAATGTGTATTAGACATAGAATAGAATAGAATAGAATAGAATAGAATAGGACTTTGTCTCTCTTAACAGGAATAATGAAAATCTGTTTAACAGTTCTGTTTCTTATTTCACAGCAAAAACACTTCATGTGCAAAAAAGACTAAAAAAGTATCACACACAGGTTTGTCTCCTAGTCCTGTGAAATGCTTTATAAACTTCTGCTCTAAAAGTTAAATGAATTAGGGAACTTGATTGCTGTTTCATAACTGTAACCTAAATTATCATTACTATTAGATTACCATTTTTATGTTTTGCCGATTGTTGGTTATATTCTGTATAACAAAATCATGCATAACTAATAAAAACTAAGTGTCAAAAAAAGAAATGTCACACAATGATATTGCAAAATGTTGATAATATACAAAACTATACAAATATAGAAAAAGACATGTATATACAACATATAAGGATGTACACAGATAATAAAGGATATATACAAGAAGGAAGGGGCTTCTTATCTGGGATGCAAAGTGGGAAATGTGTATTAAATAGATGCTTTTTAGACTTTATTGTCACTGTTGCAGGAAAAATACAAATAAGTTTAGCAGCAAACACCTAAAGTGCAAAACACTGTAGAAAAATATCACCATATAAAGACTGTAAAGGTTCTAAACATACATAAGTTTAACTGTTTTTTGGTAAAAACTGTGCAATGCTACAACGGCAAATAATATAATATGGTGACAGCTACAGAAACAAATGGAGTATTCACTAAGTGACAGATTAGATGTCAAGTAATTAATCACTGATGATGCTTCATTAGCCTTTACACTAATTATGGCTTTTAGACCATCGTGTTAACTGCTGTGATAAAGCTTTTCTACCACAACCACGAAACATGTTCCTGTCAACGATATAGAATGTAATGACTGACTGTGGTCTGTTTTTTTTCACTGAAAATGTAGAAAATTTGGGAAATTATGTGTAAATTATGTCTCAATCGTGACATGAAAAGGATAAAATAATAAATCAAACAAAGGTTTCAATAGTTGCTTTTCCATTGACCCTCAAATATCACAAATATAACTTGCGCATAAAAATTTACCAAATGGGAAAAATGACAATTTCGCCAAAACTCTTGGTTTTTGATTCAAAGTTTTTACGCTGGCAAGAGGTGGTTTTTTGAGCATTACAAAATTGGTATATTACGCAAAACTGCAGTGGAAAGACCTTTTTTTTGCAAATAGTCATGTGAATAAAAAAAATCGGATGTGGACGAACATTACAAGTGAAGAAGAGTTTTTAAAAGAAACATGGTGTGGTATGTGAGGACACACCAGGAAACTGAATAATTTTTTTAAAAATTTTGTACAAGATAGAGGGGTAATATATAGTAATAATGACTATATCTGTAAATCAACACCATATTTATGTTCATGTTTATAGAAGGACTTCTCATGTCATCTTGCAATAATAAATAAACAAATCATTGCATTTGTGATTTAATGGAACCGACATTACGCACTTGTTTTTTTTTTTTTTGACATTTAGTAAATATTGGTAAGTTTTTGCGCATAAGCCTAATGGAAAAGCGATTTATGATAAACACTGGTCTGGTGTTTGGTTCTAGTGCAGCAGCAGTGAGTCTTTTATAGACAAACTCAAAGAATTCAGGGTTCGTACAATAACCCAGTGATCAGACAGAATGTGGTGAAGTAACTGAACAACATACATGTTCATAAATGTACAAACATTGGGTCACTTTCAGCTTTTTTTCCTTTTCTTATCCCCCCTTACTAATATCTTTTCTTAAGTCAAATCATAACCCTTGAGCAAGTAGAACGTGGTAAAATTTGAGAAAAATAACCCACAAAAATATGCCATGTTAGGTATAAATACAGATCAAGTCTTACAAAGCTTACACTGGTCTATAAGTAAAATACCTACAGAATATAAATAGTGAAACTTTGCCAAGATTGCGTCACTAATGAAGAACAATTAAGCCAAAAATGCCAGTTGGCTGTAGTTTCCAAGATACAGCCTTGGGTCAAAATGTGTAATTCTGAGAATTACTGTGAGAATGGGTTTTACTTGAAAGGAATGTTTGTCTGAGAGATAAAAGATCTACTTCAAAACCCCGTCTGCACATTATTCACTTTACAGGTTCTATCCAGTGGAACATTTATAAATCTATTGTATAAATGGACATAAACTACTAGAGAAAGGTCATGCAGTCTGATGAGTCTACACCGACCATGTTACAGAGTGATGAAGTGATTACCCATCATGCCTAGTGTTTACAGTCCAAGCCTGTGGGGGCAGTGTTATGATCTGGGGTTGATCCAGTTCTTCAGGTCTGGGTTCATAATGTTAGATGTTTTTAAAATGAGCTCGTCTGAACCTGAATAAACTGAATAAACATCAGTTGACGTTTTTCTTTGCTGATGATACAGACGTATTCCAACATGATGACACCAGGATTCAACATTGTTCAAGAGTGGTTCAGGAGCAGGAGACATCATTAGCACATGGGTTGGACACCACCAGTCCACATCTTTGGGACGGAGAACATTTTACACTTTAGTTCAACTCTCCACCAAACTTTTTTTTACCTTGTGACTCCATTTTAACATCACAGAGTTATGGTGAACCCAGACATTCACATCAGAGACCTTGTTTTTTTTTTTTTTTTTTTTTTTTTTTTTGCTGAAATTGATTTGTTTCTGTTCATCTCATTTATCTCATCTCTCATCTCATTAATACAAGATCTGTTAAACTTTAAAGTAGTGATATTTAGCTTTTTAAAATAAATTCATTTTCCAACATGTCCCTGTGGTCTCCATAAAACTAAATGCTCTTTTTGGGTCTGAAATCTTCATGAATTCAACTTGACAGGTCCATCTTCAACCCTATTTCTGAGTAATGACACTAGAAAGTGCTAGTCCGTTAAATGCGCATAAGCCACTTCAGGCCCCGCCCCCTCCAGGTTGTTGCTCATGCTTTCTGTCCTCCATTTTAGGTGATCTGCTCAGAGTGTGGACATATTTTCAGTTTTTACTACAACCACCGCTGCTGATAAACAATTATGTCGTACTCAGAGAAATGTTCGTGGGAAGTCTTGACCTTATATGTGCAAATGTCGTGATGTAACTAGTTATAAAACATAACAAACTGAGCAGGAATTAAAACAGGTTGTAGAAATCCACTCGATTTTTGTTAGAATGAATCTAAAGATAGTTTAGCAGCAGCTGGAGGGTTCAAATTCAAACTGTATGAACTATTAGTGTCCAAATACACAAAGAAATGAACCAAAGATGAATAAAAGTAGGCTTAGATAAATATATTCAACACAACTCTGGATGGAAATAAATGTTATGGCATTTATCGTGACATTCCATGGGTTGAATGTGTCCTGTAATCAGAGCTAAAATGCAGACCAACAAAATAGTCTGACTTTTTTGGCAAGGCTGCGTGTATGCAATTTGATAATTGCCGGGAAGCAGTTGGTAATTATTAGAATACCAGGGTGCTGCGTTTCCACAGTATATAAAGACCTACATGTAAACCCACAGCATGAACAAGTGCTGACTAACAGTAGACATATTATAAAATCAGTACCTGCAGATACGGATGTACTTTTCCATCAGCTCAATAATAGGAAAGAAAACAAAATGAACAAAAGCACAAATTTAATGAATGAGCAATTATGATTGTGAGTCATCAGACGGAGCTTTTGTCGACTGCGGTGTATTCACACAGAAGGAAGGTTTGTGCCTTTAATGCAGGAGTTCCAAACTTTTTTTTTTACCTTGTGACTCCATTTTAACATCACAAAGTTATGGTGAACCCAGACATTCACATCAGAGACCTTGTTTGTTTGTTTTTTGCTAAAATTGATTTGTTTCTGTTAATCTCATTGTTTGCTTGGGATGGAGTTAGGGTTAGGGTAGGACTGGGGTTGGACACATTTGAACAAGACCACTTGTGTTTGATCGGTACGCCTCTGTGTTAAGGTACCGAAATGGTTCGGTACAAACGAGTGCGCCGTTACACCCCTAATGCTGAGGCAGAGCGATATCAGAAATTCATTTACAGTCACATCTGTGTTTTCCTGATGATGGTCACTAGTTGCTTTTTTTTATTGGGCTTATTCACAAAACTTTATCAATATTTATTAATTGTTGAAAAAACAGAAGTGTGTAATGTCAGTTTTTCCATTAAATCACAAATGCAATGATTTGTTTATTTATTATTGCAAGATGACACGAGAAGTCATTCCATAAACATGGCAATGAACGTAAATATGGTGTTGATTTACAGATTTTTTCAGTATTATTCTATATTACCCCTCTTTCTCGTACTAAATTATACATTTTTTCCATTTCCTGGTGTGTCCTCACTTACCACCATGTTTGTTTTAAAACTCTTCTTCACTTGTTGTAACATTCGTCCACATCCAAGTTTTTTATTCACATGATTCTATTTGCGAAAAAAGGTCTTTCCATTGCAGTTTTGTGTAATATACCAATTTTGCAACGTCTGAAAAACCACCTCTTGCCAGCACAAAATCTTTTAATTGAAAAACGAGAGTTTGGGCGAAATTGTCATTTTTCCATTAGTACATTTTGATGCGCAAGTTATATTTGCGATATTTGACGGTCAATGGAAAAATCACTAATGAAGAGTACTTTTTTTTAACCCATAAGGACCCACTTGGACATATGTGTCACTTTCAAAATGAATGTTTCTCTATATTTAACCGTCCTTAAGTGCTTTATCACCATTTATTGTAATGTTGTCTTCTGTATATTGGGTTTTTCTTTCAGTGAAAGTCAGGTATCAGGTATTTTTCATCATTTCATTTACTAAACCTGTAGATATTCATAAAAGCTCAGAGAAAAGAAGAATAACGTTTGGGTCTTCAAGGGTTAAATTTACTTTTTATTTTGTTTTTGAGAAAAACACAACAGAAATACATACAATAACAGAACAAACAGACAGCAGGGGGACAGTCCAATATTTGACCAGCACTAGTCCACACATACATCCATATGCTCACATACATATATTAGTTTTTCCCTTTCCGGTAACGTTAGAGGTCTCATTGAAATGATACAAAATACAGCCTTACAGTTAGAACATAAGTGAGCCATTTTGACCAAAATGCGCTGTGCCCTCATGCAATCGGTGAGTGCCCTCTTACCAGTTTGCATTGAACCTCAAGTCACAACATCAAAAACATCATTATTACTGCAAAACATTCAAATCATCGTAAATACACCGTTAGACTAGTGTTAATATCATCAGACGATAAAAACTCCTTCCTCATTTTCATCTAGTCAGAGAGAGAGAAAGAGCGAGAGAGAGAGAGCACAGACGGGCGCATATGGCCGCACTCGGAACTGGATCCGTGTTTTTTCCTTGTTTTGATCCTAAGCTCCGACCCGCTGGTTGGGTCTGTGCTTGGCTGCCTCAGAACCACCAGCCGGTCGGGTCTGTGCCCAGCTCTGCCCGGCTGTGAGCCTCCAACCGGGTCTGATGAGACCTGTTCATGACGGTTGAGTTTCTAAGTGTTACAAACTTACATTTGTTCTACTGTAACAAGCACAGAACCGAACCCAACATGTGGATGGTTGTATTTTAGCTCTACAGTACTTCTGTCCTTTGAAGTTTTTATTCTGTTTGAAGCTGTGTCTGCTCAGAAGAGTCTGGAGTTTGTAACAGTCAGATATTTAATGACAGTTGTTTTTTGGTTAGTGTATCTAAATAGACCGAGTCGCCATGTTGTTTAGTTGTTTATTTCTTGCATCTGCCCTCACGAGATTTAATCTAGTTTACATACAAGGTCAGCTGACTTGTACAGTGAGATTTCTCCAGAGCGGGGAAGAAGAACCAGGATCAACACAAAGATTGACAATTTTTTTTTATAGAATTCAAAGAAAAGACTTTGACCTGTTTCCACCCAGTTCAGCTGATGAACAGCACCATAGACGGACATGCCCCGTTGGCTTTTTTTTGTGTGTTTTACTGCTGATACTGTTAATGTGTATACAAGGATGTGAGGACAATCCCAGTAGTAACATTTGTCATGTTTAGTGCTGTGTGTGTGTTACATGAATACAGGATCATTGTCATTTCATTGTCTTCATTTCTCAAGTTTCAGGATGAACACGAGACTTAAAGTTTCCCCTCTCAGCCTCAGAATCCCCCATTGTACCAGCAATTTTTCAAAGGCTTTGCACCCCCTTCTGAACCCCCCCCCCACACACACACACACACACTCAGTTGCTTCACTTCCTCGTCATGTGGTGCTCCCTCATACTCAATTTTTCTCAAAAAAACCCTGATTATATATTATACACTACATCAGGG
>JAQQZY010000017.1:31977236-31987587 GCA_030068375.1 Ostorhinchus rueppellii | reverse complement strand
TTTTATCTCAGTCAGTACTCCTTTTTAAAACAGATCCCAAGTATTTCCATCTGGTTTGAATGTTCAGTCCCATGTCCGGTTTTTAGGACCAGTTTCATAGAAGAACCCAAATACAACATGCCATTATGAAGAATATGAAAAAAAAAGAAAATGATTATTATTTTCCCTTTTAAATCCCTCACTTTTTTACTGAAAAGGTGCAAAACAGAGGATAATATTAGAGTAAATGGCAATAAATCAGTAAAGAAAAGTTAAATAGAGAGAAAAATGACATAAAGGTAGCACTGGGTCTTTATGAGTTTGGTTGTTTTTTAAGTAAGACACTGAACTTCACTGCTTTTAACTGACATTTTCTGTGAAAGTGCAGACTAGAAAACTCATAATATCAAGTATTCACGAAGAAAGAGGACCAGAGTAAGTCCAGTGTGCACAGTAGGACACAAATCCCACTCAGTTCAACTCTCTGTAAAACGTAAGGCGTACACATTGAACATGTCCTCCTGAAACCCAGGAAAGTCAAAGTTTGAGCTTTTTTACATTAAACAATTGTCTTGATTAGAAACAACATAACAGGACAGTTTTTTCAGATACATGTTAAAAACCGTTGATTGTATTAAGACCAAGAAACTGACTTTTACCTGTAAATTTGAAGAGATTATTTGTTTTAGTGTTTGCAGTATTTGTTTTTGTTGTTTTTGTGACCAGAGTTCTTATTGAGAAGTTCAGATCTGCACCGTCTATTTTAAGATTAAACTTTTTATTCGTATTATCTGTTTGATCTTTTTTTTTTTTTTTAATGTATGTTGTATCATCCACTTTGGACTTTATTATTTTTAGTTTTGTGTATATTGTAGATTCTGTACAGACTATGTAGTGTGGATGTTTGGGGGGGGGGATGAAAGGGTGTATATTTAAAGAAAAATGGAAAATGAACCTTTCATTGTGAATTATACTTTTTATACTTGTGAAATCAATCAATATATGTGTAAAAAAAACCAAAACAAGTAAAAGCCTGTTGTGCACATTGGAAAATGGACTAAATCTTGAAATAAAAAGCCTTTTCTTTTTTAATCGTCGGAGGCTTTACCAGACACATGCGGCTCATTGTCGTCCTCTCTCTCTCTCTCTCTCTCTCTCTCTCTCTCTCTCTCTCTCTCTCGCTCTCTCTCTTCTCAGGTATCACACTCATCCCGCTGTGTCGACACGGCTCAGGTCATGCCTGTTTTTTGTCACCACGGCAACCGTTGTGACGTGTCATTTGCCGAGCAGCATGCGCAGCACGGGTTGCCGAACCCAAAATGTGTGTGTTTTTGTGCATGTACTAACAAGGTCAGGAGTTCAAACAGTATGCATTAACACACCTTCGTCCCAGGTGACCTTTACTTCATGGCCAACGTCAAATTGAACAAATCAACATCATGTTTTTTTTCCTTCACCTCATCTGTCTGCTTCGTCGCTATCTCTAAACTTCTCCTTAAATTAACCTTCAACCTCACAACAGCAGAAGCCTGCTGATGAAAAACACAGACGTATCATGTGACACCACTTCATCTGATAGTTTTGAGGTATGATGAGAACAGTGATGCATCCTGGGGGGTCATAACCTGGATTCATCATGGAAAGAGTGATATTCTGGTGTAGAAGGAAGACCGGTTCTGATCACACATACTATATCTCCTGTATGTCCTGATATGACCATATATGGAGTGATATTTGGCTTTTTTAAATGGAATTATGTATTTTCCAACATGTCCCTGTGCTCCACATAAACTGTAAATGTTCTGCTTGGGTCTGAATTCTTCATTCATTCAACTCCACAGGTCCATCTTCAACCCTATTTCTGAGTAACGACACCAGAAAGGTGGTTTGAAGCACTGGCCCTTTAAATGCAAATGAGCAATTTCAAGCCCCGCCCCCTCCAGGTTGTTGAACATGTCTGAACATTGAACATTTGAGGTAATCGGCTCGAAGTTTGGACATATTTTCAGTTTTACTACAACCGTTACTGCTGACAAACAATTATGTCGTACTCAGAGAAATGTTCATACAAGTTGTGACCTTATATGGGCAAATGTTGTGATGTAACTCGTTATAAAAGGTAACAAATTAAGCAGAAGTTAAAACAGGTTGTAGAAATCCTCTCAATTTTTGCCAGAATGAATGTAGAGATAGTTTTGCAGCAGCTGGAGGGTTCAAATTCAAACTCTATGAACTATTAGGGTCCAAATACACAAATAAATGAACCACAGACTAATAAAAGTGGGTTTAACGAAATATGACCCATAACCCAGAGTTATTTTTGTGTCAGTTCCCACGTGAATTTTTCTCTATATTTAACCTTTCAGAAGTGATTTATCACCATTTATTGTAATATCACCCTCTGTATTTTGTATGTTTTATAGTGACTTTTCCTATGTTTCATTTACTGATCATGTAAATGTTCAAAAAAGCTCAGAGTAAATTCAACAGTGATTATACCAAAAACAGAGAAAACTGAAGAAAAAGGGACTTTTTTTTGGTCAAATCCATCATTAACTGAACCTAAACCCAGTGTGTCCATCCACTGTCATTGATCCAACTCCATGGGTTTTACCAGTGAATCACTGTTGTAGAAGATGACGGTGTTTCCATGGTAACAACAGAGCCTCTGAATGTCCAAATGGGTCATATGTAATGACCATGAAAAGATGAAAAACTGTATTTTACACTAATTATTTACATGTATTGGTAGACTTAGTGGATCAACAGGTATTAAACAAGCTCTGTAGTTACCATGGAAACACCATCATCTTCTACAACATTGATTCAACAGTAAAACCCATGATGACAGTGGATGGACACACTGTGTTTATATTCCATTAATGATAGATTTTACTGACAAAGTCACTTTTTCTTCAGTTTTCTCTGATTTTAATATAATAACCCTCAACTTTAATCTGAGCTTTTCATGAACATCTACATGATCAGTGAATTAAATATAGGAAAATAACGGATTTTCACTGAAAAAAGTCAAATACAGAGGATCATATTAGAATAAATTGTGATAAATTGCTTTAAAAAGGTTAAAATAGAGAAAATCCATTTGGGCACTGACAGAAGGAGCTCTGGGTCTTTATGGGTTAAATCAGAACCAGATGATAATTTAACAGACTTGTTCGGGAAACCGCATGAGCTCCAGGGTCCAACAGCTCATGGTTCACAGTAGTAATAGATCTGCTTTTAGGTAGATTGATCATAAACCAGCTGCAGAAAACAAATTCAATCATGACCCATAACAACCAACAACTATACTCTTATTTCCTCTGGGGTTTCTGTTTAGAACTTATTTATTTGGGAAGTCGGAGTTTTCCAGGTATTTATTACTGTAAAAGATCAAATCAGTCAAATGTAATGGGTTTTATAGCAGTTCTTCTGTATGTGTGGACGAATTCTTTCACTGTCAGTCTGAGTCACAAACGAGGTCAGGACGCATAAATTGACAATCTATACTTAGAGTGTGTAAATCATTCTCCTGCAGGAAATCATCAGTCAGGATGGATGTTTGGCTGCAAAGAGGAGTGGATTGTTTGTAGCAGAACAGTCAGTCTGGCCTACTGTATGTTCAGTTACTGTTCAGTTCATAGATGCAAGTGTGTGTTTATGCTGCCATCTAGAGGACGGTGTGCAGACTGTTTTATCACGCAGCTGATTTTCACCCCAGTTTGACTTCATTTTGCTGACGAACTCACCCCTGATTTTGGTCAGTGTTGAGAATCATATTTTTTGGAACATCTTCTACGGTGAAAGAAAAACAGAAGAAAAAGAAAAACAAACACACACACACACAAAAAAGAAACTTCAGAAAAATAAAAACACATGAAAAAGAAAAACACACAAGAAACAAAAACATACAAGAAAAAAAACACAAAAAAAGGAAAAAAAAAACCACACACAACAAAAACACAACACCCAAGAAGAAGAAAAAAGAGAAAAACAAAATAACACACAAGTAAACTGTCCAACTGGAGTAGCTCGGTATCTGCTGTGACCAGGATCTGGATGCTGATTGGACAGAATCGCTGTCCTTCTTTCTGTCACAGACACAATCCAATCAGCATCCAGATCCTGTTCACGGCAGGTACCTTCCTTTTTCTTGTTTGCTTGCTTTTCTTTCTCTGTTGTGCCTTTTTTAAAAATATATGTATATTTGTTGTTGTGATTTTCCTGTCAAGCCGCCGTATTTTTTAGACTATAACCTCTACAACGTATTCACCGTTTTCTCCATGGTTACTGGGGCGGCGCCATCTTGTTTATTTCGTGCTTGAACTTCCGGTGGTGGAGCGGAGCCATTGGCGAGCATATATATGAAGGGTCAAAAGAAGTGAGGTACAATGACCAGCATTTGTGTAGTCTGTGGTTGGCACAATAATTGGAAGAAGAAATGTTTGTCTCTTCATCAAGAGTGTTTTACTCATGGGGAGGGAAGGGGTGAAGGTTGTGGGCCGGCCTTTAATTTGTATCCTCCTCCTCACTGCGAAGAAGACTGCTTCTTTGGCTGAGGGCGCTTTGCTTAAAAAAAAAAAAAAAAAAAAGTACAGAAAAAACCATATGTCTGTTTGTTTCACTTCATGGATGGGAAAACCTTCAACCCAGCACCCATATCTAGACAAATGGCTCGACTATGAAGCTCTGGAGCAACGTCCACGCTGATAGCTTGTGAGGTGATCAGGTAAATTCACATGAAGTTTACTTTGCCCTAATTCCAGTTTGCTGAAGTAGATGCTAGCTACATTTGTGCTAGCAGCTAACATTGTGTTACTGACGGCTTGTTCTGTTACTGTCTGCTTGTTAACGCACGGTTTAAAAGACTTTAAAATAATGTAGTCTAGGAGTAAATGCTTTAAAATAGTTTAACCTTGGTTAAGCCGGAAGTTCCAACACAAAGCGGAAATAAAAAGTAGTCAAAAGGGGCGGGGCAGAATAAGGTGAATAGATCAGTTTTCCCAGTTAATAATAATATATTACAGCATCACCAATGACTTCTCTTGACTTAAGATCCATTGAAGAATCATATTTTTTGCTTTGCGACACTGAAAATCTTCTAAACCATATGAATTTTATTTACTTACCATTTATAGAACTAACAACTAGAATGTAAATGCTACTAATGGCTGAAGAATCGCTCAAATTAACCCCCCCACCCCAAAATTTTTTTTCCAGATGTTTCAGATTTGGAAATCAAGTTGTTTTGTTTTTTTTTTTAATCATTGTTGACCAGTTTTATTGTAAAGTTGCTTCTTTATCAACCAAACACTGAAAATCTTCTAAACTATATGAATTTTAATCACTTACCATTTATAGAACTAAAAGCTAGAATGTAAATACTACTTTTGGCTGAAGAATCTCTCAAATTAACCCCAAAAAAACAAATTTTCCAGATGTTTCAGATTTGGAAATAAAGGTTTTTTTTTGTTTTTGTTTTTTTTAATCATTGTTGACCAGTATTATTGTAAAGTTGCTTCTTTATCAACCAAACAATGAATGATTGAGGAAAATAAATTGTTAAAAAAAAAAAAAAAAATAGCAGGCCTCATCCAAACCGACAAATGAAGACAAATACATTTTCCACTTTTATTTTCCATTGCACAGTAATTTCTATCTACAGAATTTCTAAATTTTTGTGGCAGCAGATAAAGTCATAAACATCCATGTGAAAGTTGCATAAAACTGTACAAGAAAATCGGCTACAATGAGAAAAATACTGCAACCCACTGATAACTGTTGACTCCAGGACAGAAGATGGCATATGGCAGATAGACAGGACTCCCTCTGGTCGTTTAAGTGTTGGACTTGAATGGGGAAGGAATACTGCATATGGTAGTGTGTGGACAAGAAACAGATCACTTAAAAGATTAAAAAAAAGAAAGAAAGAAAGAAAATAAATGATAAAACAGTCCATTTAATGAAACAGAAACACTAAGAACATGAAGCTCAGAGGGGAAGCTAAAAGCAGATCTGGTTTTCAGGGATGACCTCTTGCTAAAATTAGGTAGTTTTTTCTCACGTATTTTTTTTCCTTTGCTTCTTCTTCTTGGGGGGGGGGCAGAACTACCTGTTAACAGCTACACAACAATGCTTAAAATACACACATCAGATCAGAAACAGCGGAGCTAAGAGGTCATCAATCAATCAAAACTCTGGGAGAAACTGAGAATTCAGGTGAGAAAAGCCAAGATTTGTCAGAATATGTGGTTTCTAATGTTCAACTGGAATTAAGAGGTCATCCATTAACCCATAAAGACCCAACTTTTAAAACATTTTTTTTGTTGTTTTTTAACCAATAAAGACCCAAACTGGAGACCAAAACCATCCACTGATCTAAACTGTTTCATAACTTCTGATCCATTAATTCTTAAATAATTGGTGTGAAATACAGTTTCATGGTAATCAGATACGACCCATTTGGACGTTCAGAGGCTCCGTAGTTACCACGGAAACACAGTCATCTCCTATAACATTGATTCATCAGTAAAACCCATGGATTTGGATCAACGACAGTGGATGGACCGACTGGGTTTATGTTCAGTTAATGATAGATTTTACTGAAAAAGTCACTTTTTTTCCAATATTCTCAGTTTTTCATATAATAACCCAAAACTTGAATCTGAGCTTTTATGAACATCTACATGGTCAGTGAATTAAATATAGGAAAATACATGATTTTCACAAAAAAAAAACAACAACACACACACACAGACAAAATACAAGAGGATAATTATATAATAAATTGTGGTAAAGAATTTCAGAAATGTTAAATGTGGAGGGAAATTAATTTGCAACAAATGTACCACTGGGTCTTTATGGGTTAAAACCTGTTGATCCATTAATTCTATCAATCCATATAAATAATTGGTGTAAAATACAGTTTCATGGTCATCAGATATGACCCATTTGGATGTTCAGAGGCTCTGTTGTTACCATGGAAACACTGTCATCTTCTATAACATTGATTCACCAGTAAAACTAATGGAGTTGATCAATGACAGTGGATGGAAACACTTGGTTTATGTTCAGTTAATGATAGATTTAACTGAAAGAGTCACTTTTTTTAGTTACTTTTCTCTGTTTTTGATATAATAACCCTCAACTCTAATCTGAGTTTTTATGAACATCTATATCAGTGTTTCTCAGTGGGGGTGGTATGGCCTCCCAGGGGATAGTGGGACATTGTTAGAGGGGTGTTTGGAATGACAAAACTGACAGGTGAGGGGGCGTTGGTCTGTATAAGTATCAATATAAATATCAAGCAGCATATTTTTTCAATGGTGAAATTCCACTCCTCCACAGTAAAGTGCAGCCCCCTGGTCTCTGGTGGTAATGCCCCACTCCGTTATGAGGGGGACGCTTTCTGTGCTTTGTAATATAACCTCCTTCAAACCCAATCCAGACAAGGAGGATAAAGTTGAGGTAAGGGGGGCGTTACCTACAGAGCACTTTAACGCCCTCCCAAAATTGCTTTTTTTTTTTTTTTTTGTTTTGTTTTTGGAGGGGGGGCGACAGGAGTACAGTACATTAAATATTGGAAATTACTAGAGTTTTACAGGAAAATGCAAAATATGGAGAATTATGTAATAATAAATGGTGTTAAATTAATTATAGAGGGTAAAAAAATAAATTGGAAAGTGACACAAAAGTAGCAGTGGGTCTTTATGGGTTAATTCTCTTTTTCCTTTTATTATTATTATTTATTTTTTGTCATTGTCGGTGGTGTATTTATTGTAACAGACACTCATATGGACACTTAAGACTGCGGACCGATGAGACCAGGATGTTGACATCAATTATAAAATAACAAAATATAAAAACTGAAAATACTAAATCTGTATGGACGCAGCCAAACTCACAAAACGCACATAAATACCACGAGTATTGATTTATCTGAACTGTCGTGGAATGGTTTTTGTTTTCAGGGACCAACATGTCAGGCCACTTTAAACACGAAACATTAATCCGACTGTTTATATTTAATGACACGCTGCGATCGAATGTTACTAGAAATGTGCGAGTTTCGATCTCGCTCTGTTTCTCAGATGCTGAATTTTTCTAAATGCATCCCAAAATCCAGGGTAAATACGGTTTTACAGAAACACCGTATGCGTGTACGGTTTAGTGTCCAGACTCACAGATGCACGAGCGAAACGATAACACAATGGAAAAGCTAAAGCAACTCTTTGGCGTCAGAAAAAATATGGCCTCTCTCCTCATATGTCGCGTTAAGCAACCTCAACATTTACTTTCCAGTTGGTCTTAGATTGTCAAACTATTTACTTATATACAAATAAAGGTTTAAAAGCCTGGTAGACGGAGATACGACACATCCGAGCTGAGCTTTATCGCGAAAAACCGAAACGGAACGGGTGGAAGTTTCTGACACCGAACACAACTATCTCTTGCACCTCGGGAAATGAATATGAACAGAAACACACATAAAACCTTCTCATACAAACAAATAAAAGCAAAATATGTGTTAAATGTATGCCTTTAAAGGATTACACGTGTTAATATTATCCTGCATATATGAACACACAAATTTCCATTCATGTGTATGTAATCTCCAACAAATCTGGCTGGACTGAGTGGATTTAACACTGATGTCAAGTAACACTTGTAGAAAAAGCCAAACTGTGGAAGCGTATGACATTAGAGGGTGAGGGAGGCAGTTAATATTACATTAGATATGTCAATAAATGGGAATTATCAGGTAAACATCAACTTATGAGTAGTTCATACACACTTAATTTAATAATTTCTAAGTCAAGTAACCTGATGTTGCCATGTCGGTGAGTACTAAATGATATATGCCTTGTATATCCTTGCCCTCCTTTAGATTCCAGCCCTTTTCATAAGGAGAAATTAATGTCGAGTTGTTAGACAAAAAGCCACAAAACCTGTTTTTTTTGTGTTTTTTTTTTCAACAAATCAAATATCATCCACTTTCACAACAATATAAAAATAAGAGATTTTCCAATAATACAGACAGAGCAAAAAACCAAACAATTAACAAATAGAGGAATGGCAAGAAAATAGAAATTAACACACACGCTGTTGGTAACGATATGAAAATCTGTAAAGATACAGAGGAGAGTCTAGAGGTGGAGTGAGATGAAGATCCAGTGTACATCAGAAGTTGCTTTTAATCCCTGTGACTCTCTGCATAGAGGAGGCGTCACTGTCGCAGCACTTCCTGTGGCTTCGCAGCGCCGCGTCCTTTTCGACCTTCGACCTCTGTTTCTGCCTTCGCGTCCAGTCGTCCCTTTCGTTTTGAACTTGTCACTCGGAAGTGGATACAGCATTGCACATTTATTAGATTTATGTAGATATAATGATGTATTTAGATTATTTTTCCTTCTTTTTACATTTTAATAATTTTTCAAGTCATTGTTTCGCCGTTTAGCTTGTCTTTTTTTTTTTCTTTTTTTCCAGTTGTGTTCGTTGAATACTGCCCCCTACGGGCTCGGAGTGGAGACAACAGTAAAGGACATTTTTTTTTTTTGGCAAATGAGAATGAAGGATCTCCAGGTGCGTGGGCCAATCGGCTACCTCGGAGGAGAGGCTGAAAAGAGATAAACATGGAGACAAACACATAAAAAAGGACACCACTTATCTGCTCCCTCTGAGGGGGTCCTTCTCCCTTGTGTACCCCTCAGTTCCACCTTAAGACTGAGGTAAGAACAGTGTTCATCATTGTGCTAGGGAAGAAAATCCCAAGTGTTCCAGTGAAGAAGGCCTGGAGGGACGGATGGACGGACAGACGGATGGACTGACTGACGGGTGGGGGGGGTCACGGTGGGTCCAAATGAGCCGATGGAAGGTGACTGTCATGTCCACTGAGCTCTGCTCGTCCCCGTCACAGATCAGAACTGGTACCACTTTTTGTCTTTGCACTTCAGCATCATCTGGAAACAGAAACGTCTGAGTAAGAGACCATTTAGGATTTAAAACAGAAAACACTCACACAAACATGTTCATTTTTTTCCTTCTAATTCTTTATTTATAGAGATATTTATTATTAAATACTATTTTTCCCCCTTTTTCGTTATTTTCACTTGTGTTTTTTTCTACATTTCTTTTTCTTTGCTTTTACTTGTATGTTACTGCTAACAGTGAAATTTCTCGATGGGATAAATAAAGCGGGGCGACACGGTGGTGCAGTGGTTAGCACACAGCCTCACAGCAAGAAGGACCCGGGTTCGATTCCCGGGCAATCCTTGGGACCTTTCTGTGTGGAGTTTGCATGTCTGCGTGGGTTTTCTCCGGGTACTCCGGTTTCCTCCCACAATCCAAAGACATACACTGATAGGTTAATCGGCTA
>JAQQZY010000017.1:31849597-31877757 GCA_030068375.1 Ostorhinchus rueppellii | reverse complement strand
TCTGTAGTTACTATGGAAACACTGTCATCTTCTACAACATTGATTCACCAGTAAAACCCATGGAGTTGGATCAATGATGGTGGATGAACACACTGGGTTTATGTTCAGTTAATGGTAGATTTTCCAACAAACATCACTACTTCTTCAATTTTCTCGATTTTTAATAAAAACCCTGAACTTTAATCTGAGCTTTTATGGCCTATCTACATGATCAATAAATTAAATCTGTATCAGAATCAGAAACACTTTATGAATCCTCAGGGGAAATTTGTGAATAAGTTGTAAGTACAACTTAAAACCAAGAAAAAAGAACACTCTTTAAGTAAACAATAAACAATGCTTTGCAGTTGTGTACTAGACATGTATGAGAGATTTACAAGGGACTTATAATATTCCTGTTAGAATTTACCACTCTATTGAAAATACAAATGTGCAAGAGTTACACTTGTTATAGATCTGAAATGTAGAGTCCTCAGTGAAAATAGAAGAAAATACCAGATATTTATTACTTAAAGGACTGATATTTAGCTTTTTTAAATGGAATTCTTCATTTTCAATCATTTCCCTGTGGTCTCCATAAACTGTAAATGTTCTGCTTGGGTCTGAATTCTTCATTCATTCAACTCCACAGATCCATCTTCAACCCTTTTTCTGAGTAATGACACCAGAAAGGTCATTCTGAGTGCTGTCCCTTTAAATACATAACCCCGCCCCCTCCAGGTTGTTAGCTGGGCTACTCTCTCTGGTTCAACCAAGAACTGAACATTTCAGGTGATCGGCTCAAACTTTGGACATATTTTCAGTTTTTACTCCCACCACTGCTGCTGATGAACAATTATATGAAAATGTTTATCGGACGTCTTGACCTTATATGTGCAAATGTCATGGCGCAACAAATTAAGAAGGAACTAAAACAGCTTGTAGAAATCCACTCGATTTTTGCCAGAATGAATATAAAGATATTTTTGCAGTACCTGGAGGATTCAAATTCACACTTTATGAACTATTAGGGTCCAAATATACAAATAAATGAACCACAGGCTATTAAAACTGAGTTTGGCTAAATATGACCCCTTTAAAAATGCAAAAATACTGAGCATAACATTAGAATAAATAGATATAAATCCCTTAATAAAGGTTAAAATAGAGAAAAATTAATTTGGGAACTGCCTTCAAAAAGTAGCACTCGGTCTTTATGGGTTAAAACTAAGTATTTGATCATATTTGATAAGCATCACAGATAATATTCAAATGTAGTTATTATATAGAGAGGTGTATTGCTGAAAAAATAATAAAAGAATAGTCAGAATCTGTTTGAGTCTCCCTCGCAGACCTAAGACAGTGTTAAGCAATAAAGGGCAACGTGGCCAGCTGTAGTAGAATCACAGTTCTATTAAGAAATATTGCCGGAGAATTAGTCTGGGTGTGAGCCAGCAGACGAGGCGAACACAGTGATGTTGCACTATAAAAATTGTAACCTCCCTATGCAGTAGGGATAATGTGGATTGTTGATTCCTGGAGCATGGCCAGCCCGGCCCAGTAGAAGGGTGTTAATAACCCAGGATATTATCTAATTTTAGCAGTACGACTCAGCACCGAGCTACTACAGGGCCACTCCAGGGCAAATATCTGTAAAGAGATGAGATAGAGGGAGAAGGCGAGAGAATCAAAGTGGGGAAAGAGACTTGGAAATTCACAGGCTGAAGGGATCGAAGGCGGGAAAGAGGAAGGGAGGGGAGAAGGATGGAAGGAGCCAGGATGAGATAGAAGCGAAGTGGGAGAGAGTAAAACGGGGCTATAGCATGAGGAAACATATGTCGAGTCAGCAGATATCGCTCGTGGACGAACATTCAGCAAAAGCGGAGGGCAGGAGAGAGAATGAGAGATGTGGGAAAAGGGGAGGAAGAGGTGAAATAGTAGCAGAAAGGGGGATAAGACAGTGTAGGAAGAAGGGGAAAGGAATGGACTCTTCGAATGAGATCCTGAAAAGACAAGAGAGAACCAAGTAAAAGGAGAATGTTCACTTTCAATGATAATTCATTACATTTTTCCCCCTCAAACTCATTTTCTTCCAGAGGCCGAATTCAACCCGATTTGATCTCCAGTGGACCGGACCAGTAAAATAATAGCATAATAACCTCGAAAGAATGACAACTCCACATTTTTGTCTCTGTTTTAGTGCGAAAAATGCCATTAAATTATGAAAATGCCAAACAAAAAAGATGTGAATAACCTGAAAAAATTGAAATTTCTTCAGAAAAATTTGTACAATTTTAACAATATTCTGCCTCAGGATCGAAAAACGGTATTTGAAATCTCTCCAACGGGACATTTTAGAGTCAATTTGACAGATTAGTTGTTTCTTTAGTGCGAAAAATCCCATTAAATTATGAAAATATTTACTTTTCTAAACTATCCAAACAAAAAAGATGTAAATAATCTGAAAACACTGAAAATTCTTGAGAAAACTAAGTACAATTTTAACAATATCCAATATATTACTTTTTACAGTGTAGAGGATAGATGTCTACAGCTTTTCAGGACAGACATGTGATTAGCAACTATTTTCCTGCAAGTGTCAAATTGTTTAATGTCTTTTTACTTCAGTGAAAGGCTGTGGCTTAACAGAAATCATGGCTTCTGCTTCTCTCTTGTGATAGCGATGCAAAGCCTTTTAAAGGATTATATTCCAACAGGCGACGATGCTAAACACAACAGGGTGGCACAGCAATGCCTCTGCATGTGACAAGTGGCTCCAGTTTTGGCTTAAAACGTGGGTTATTTCAGCATTTGGGAGCCAATTCTCTAGGTTGGTTTTGTGATTTTAGCCTTTTGAGGGTAGACGCAGGAGTTAGCGATAGTAGCATCTTTGCTTTTTCATGGGAAACAAGTTCAGTGAAGACAAATGAATGTCCAATAAAACTAATCTGTTACATTTAATGGGACATTTGTTTCCAGTGGGAATCATTTTGATGCAACACAAAACAATGGATTAGCCGTTAGCAGAAGCTTCATTATGATCAGAAAACAGCAAAGGTAAGGTATAATCATTATAATCATCTTTCCATAACATAACCTTGGATCTGTTTCATGTTAGCTTAGCGCTGTAAAGTTTGTGTAATTATTCTAAAGTTTTATATAATTATTCATGACATACACTGGTCTAGCTTGGTTTAGATATTAAGTGGTTTTTGTTAGTCATGTTCTGTTTTCTAACAATTTGTTTTGTTAAGTTTTTAGCTGATATTCTTCTAGTTGCATGGATGTATAGCATGTGTATATTGTGACAAGTGTTGTGTAGCATTAGCATGGCAACACAGACAGAACTGTGGGTACCGGGGGCAACTGGGTTTAAGAGGCTCCTTGAATGAATGAATGAACTTTATTTCAAATAAAAGTAGGAACAAAATACAAGAGGTGAAGGAAAGGCAAAGAGAAACCGCAAATTTAAACAGAAAGTTCCAGAATGTCGAAGGAAATCATACAGCTTTTCCTTTAAATGCTTCCACTCTTTGAAAAACCACAGGGGTGGGGGGGGGCTTGTAGCCCACCATCGGTAACCATAACTAATCCTCCTTCTCAAATCCATCCCCCCTCTGAAAAAAACTTGTCGAGTGGTGGTGGCGCTGGGGCATGAGGGACCTTATATACCTAGCATTGGTAATGCCCCCTTCGTGACCAGGGAGATAATTCACCATTGACAAAACATGCTGCTTGATATTTATATTTCAACTGACTAGCCCTCTACACACACAGCTTTCTCATTCTAACCACCCCCTGAAACTGTCCCAATGCCTCCTGGGGGGGCCGATACTGCCCCCGTTAAGAAACACTGCAATAAGCCAAGCAAAAAACCCAATAAAAATATACAACTACCTCACTGCGGCTCTTCAACAAAGCTTTACGTATGTCCGAAATGGGGTGAGAAGAAGCCAGGTTTATATGTGTACTTATACTTCTGTGTCTGGATTTTGGTATGTTGCATGGCACAAAGTCCGATCCACAGGTTTAAGGGGAATATGATTAAAACATGAGTTCTGGCCTGTAGACAAGAGCGGGGACATGGGCTCCATCTGCTGCTAGCGCACTAGCACGGTGAACCCCACTTGGCCAATTACAGCATGAACTCTGAAACAGAAGCCCTCCAGTCATACTGCAGTCTACATCAAATCCGCCCTTGGTACTTTCACATTTTGCTGTAGTTTCAAGCTTTATCTACACCGCCTGGTAACTTTTTTCAGTCTCGTCGAGCGCTGCTGTGCTACAATGAAGCCGAGATTGTGTGTCTGTGTGAGAGACAGTAACATTCAGACCGGAAAGGATAGAAGAACATAAGTCGGTTTGCGAAATGAGACACACTGGTACTGTGCTGGAAACTATAACACAGTTCATCTATCATGAGGTAAAGGAGTCAGCTGGTTAAATGTGTCTCCACTGGAGCCGAATGTTCACCTGCTGGCCTCAGATTGAATCCCTTCTGAGTTTAGTTGCCTTTTACTTCCCTTTACCTCATTCTTTATCCTCTTTCTTATATTAGTCATCCATCATCTGTCCTGGATAAAAAGTAGATCAGCGTTAAAAGGGAACAAGCAGGTCTGTATTTTGGTCATTTATGTCACGTGAAATTCTTCAATTCTGCTGCAAAACCACATTTTAACAGCTTGATCTCTGTACATTGTTGGTATTTCTGGTCTGCCTTGCACACTCAGACCCAGTTTTATTGTCATTCGATCAATGGTACATGCTAGAATGAAATATAGGTACCAAGGTCTCGGCTTGTGGCATATGAAAGATAAAGAATAAAATAGAAAATAGAATATATAAATGGGAAGTAGGGTAGAAAAAACCTATCATAAAATATGTAGTAAATAAATAAATTCTTAATATGAACATTAGCGCTGCAGCATTTAAATCAGTCCAACTCAATTCTTAAAAGAATTGGCAATGAATTTGGCAGTCGATTTGTTGGGTCTTGAACACATAACACAGGAAAACACAGAGGACCATAGCTGAGGCTTTGGATGTAGACCGGATGTTACATTTATGTAACAAAACTTGAATACGGAGGGAAAAAAATGCCCTAAATCTTACGCCACATTACATTTCGGGCAAACAGGGCTGCCATGGCCACCAGGAACATACTGCAAACCTAGTTTAAGTTAGCCTACGTGTCGTGATTACTTTAGCCTGCTAGCTAGTTAGACATTATTGTCGTAATTATAATGTTTTTATCTATCTCTGTTCATGTAGGCTACAAGTTGTGAAAATTTCATGTAAGCTCTGGAGTAGGAGAGAGGCATAGAGGTCAGGAGTCGGATATCCAAAGTTAAGTTTCAGTTTCACGCTAGTTACGGTAGTTGTTATGGAACACGCCCCCACCTTTACATTTCCTGCCCCCCCCCCCCTTTTCTTTTGTGTTTATCTGATGAATTGATTAGTTATTAAAATAACAGACAGATTAACTGATTATTAAAATCACTGTTAGTTGCAGCCCTAATACACATGCACTTTTAACCGGGTAGATCCATCCGTTGTACAAAATTCTCTCCTCCTTCTCTTGTCTTGCACATCAAGTCCATTGTTGTCATTGGATTGGACACATTGAGCATGGTCACTAGCAAAATGCCATCCAATACATAAACAGACTATCAGATAGTCCAAACAATATGGTCTCTAATTCAGGCAACCCCAGTGAGAAGCAAAGGTCCGAGCCTCTAACTGACCTCAGATCAATTTCCCCTCGTAAACATCATGTTGTAGCTTGTTATTTGATATAAACAGGAAGAATGATGAGACACTAAAAGAACAGATACAGATTCATATTACACGCAACACATATAAATGATTTAAATAATGTTTTTTCTGACTAACTCAGGGTTTCATTCTTCATCGATCAATGTCTGGGTTGCATGACGAAGAATTTTAAGCACGAGGGTGAAAAGAAGAAAAAAACAAAAGTGTAACGGTTTCTTTGACAAACCCCAAGTGGATGTTTAAAATGACAAAGAGGAGCATAATTTTCAGAGAAACATGGTTTTGCAATATACTGAAAGAACCCAGGGAGAAAGAGGAGGAAACAAGAGATGAGGACGAAGACACAAGCAACTGCAGGACTAAAAGTCTGTGGCTGGATTTCCTCCCGTCGATGAATAATGGATGTGGCGAAAGGGAGCCAGCATATGCATTTAGATGGCTTTATGTATTACCCTCTCAATGTGGTAGGGAGGAAAATGTTTCATTAGAATGTAACTTAATGCCAAATTAACCTTTAACACGTTCACACAGGGCGATCATGAGTATGGGTTTTAATATAGGTTTCAAAGGCGATGAAATGCATCCACGCTTAGGTACTTTCTCATCAAACCCTTCTGTTAATCTCATTAGGACTGGACCAGGTGCTTGACTGTACTCTACTGTACCGGACATCAACATGTGTAGGGGCTCAACCAATGGGAAGCACTGATGCTCCTATCCAGTGTTGGGAGTAACATGTTACCAAAGTCATGCATTACAGTAACAGATTACTTTTAGCTGTAATGCAGTAGTGTAAGGGCGTTTTCACACTGGGTATCCGAGTCTGTGCGTGAGTGCTTTAGACCTCAAAGTCCACTTAATTATATCAATGTGAATGCAAATGTTCCATGCACGAGTACCGTAGATGAGTCCAGCTGAAAAGGTCGTCCTGGGTACGGACTGTGTAGATTCCAGTTCGGTGAAAGCGATCCGTACCCGAGACCAGTAGTGACCCAATCACCACTCCAACAACAGAAATGACCTAATCACCACAAGACCATCGATGGCGCTCCTGTTGTCTCCTGAAAGTGTCTCGGATCCTTGCACCACGGGCCCACCTTCTCGACTGAACCACTCGATGGTATAACAAGGACAACAACGGTCGCTCTTCTTCACTTTGCCTCAAACAGGCTAACGGACAGAAAAGTATTGCCTGTAAAGAGAACAGTTGCTCGATCGATGACGCAAGGGTTTGCCACTTCTGTGTTTGGTGGATAGCGACAGAATTCCTTCCACTCCGCCACCCACTCATACTTGGGCATAGGCTGTGGTACATGCTTGTGAACATGCATTTACGTGAAAGGTGTGAGCATATCCAGGAACGGCATAGATTGGGATACCTAGTGTGAAAACACCCTCAGGCATTACTAATCAGTTTTCAGTCATATTTTACTCAGTATATGTTCACAACACACTTTTCACCCATAATTTCATTGCTCAAATGAAAAAAAAAAACAAGACTGTGAGACCTTAAGGAATAAAACTTCATCTGTAAAGTTCTATTTCCTGTTGGTGTTCAGCCAATGGGTGCAGATGGAAGAAGACAGTCCATTGGTCACATGGATGTATGCTCATTACTAACCCTAACCCTGCTTTAAGAAGCTAGTTAGCATTAGCATGATCCCTGTGATCAGCAATGACAAGATAAGCTAACGTTTCTAGAGCTAGTATTGACTGTGGATTTATCTACAGTCCCCTAAAACCCCCTGTTTGAACATGTAAAATGTGGAAAAAATGTGAGTGTTCCTGCTGGGATTAGAACATCGTAGACCGTAACGTTACTTACTGCACGATCTGTCCACATTAGTGATGCGGGTGTCAGGTTTTTTTTAATCTGCAGGTCTCGCTTTTGTGGAATTATTTGACCCGCCCCACGCAGGCATAAAATGTAACCGGCTACATGTTGCTAAATATTTTAACCTGCTGTAGGGAATTTATACATGATACTGTATATATTTTTGTGTCTCTGCTCAATTAATGACCCGCCCAAATCCAACCTGCTGGTAACCCACAGATCCACATATCTCTAGTCCACATGTACTTTGGGGCAAATTTATTATAATTAATGAAATCTAGCAAAATAATGAAAAGTAGAATTGAAAAAAACATTCATTAACTTAAACAAATCAAAATTGTAATTAAAAAGAAAAAACGTGAACTAACTTAAGCTGTTCTGTGTGCTTACAAAACAAACTAAAATGGATGAAAGTTATGGATAAAATTCCCTCAGTTTTCATCTTGATATGAAATCGATTAATTTCGCTCAAGCAATTTAAAACAAGTTATCCATCCACATGTACTTTGCGACAAATGTTTGCGTCCAGCAGCTCTCCTATCTCTTGTATTGAGGGGGGAGGGAGGGGGGGGGGCATGCACCATTTATGACGAGAATCTGTATCCAACTCAAAAGTAAAGCAGGAGTCATGTAACATATTACAATTCAGAGACGGTAACATTGTAAAGTAAGGAATTACTTTTAAATAACAGTAACAAGTAATCTGTAATGGATTAGAATTTGGAAGTACCTTCACGACACTACACAATGGGGTCTGCCCTTAGATCCAGCTTCACCATCCTCCTTAAAACCAAATGGAAAGCCGAGTACACGGTGCTGTGTGCACATACCATGTGTGTCCAGCTTGGCTCTTTTGCCCCTCCCCCTTCCCTCCCGTCTCCTGAGACAAACAGTCACACACGTACCCTCTGGCACTGATATCAAACAAATCTTTTCAAAGGTACAACCACGGGAGATTAGCCACAGTTGGCCTCAAATATGTTTTAATGTGCCAACTAATGCAGTGCCAGGCCCTGCTTTCAAGGACAGTTACCTGGGAGGTGCCAGCGCAGCAAGAGTCAGTGTACTGCCGGCCGTGCAGTAATACTTGACTGATGGTATACTCATGCCTCAGAAATTGGTGTGTGTATGAGTGTGTGTGTGTGTGTGTGTGTGCGATCGTCTATAAAACAAAACAAAACAAAAAAAAGGTAAAAATACCACAAGAAGCAGAGAATGGGACAGTTGTCTATTACTCATACACTCACATAGTAGATGAATCACTGGGGTGGTTACGAAGGTCAAATAGAAGTTATAGACACAGACTGAAATACAAAAGGGAACAGACTACAGTCAACTGTTGTGAAAAGGCTCGATTTTACGCTAAATTCTGTCACGTATCCTGTCTAGGTTTTCACGATCATTACGTACGTGCCTAATAATGATTTAATTGATCTGAAAATGACAAAAAAAGGTCTGATATTTATATCCAATGATACATAAATGAAAGACTATAAATGAGGAAGTAGCATTTAAACTGTGAGCAGAGACAGAACCGGCTGTAATTTAATATCGATGTGGAATTAAAAGCTGGTGTCATAATACGTACAACGCTGATAGAGGAGGACGATGGCTCGGTCTGTTTTTGTTTTTGGGGGTTTTTTTTAGGAAAAGGTCACATGAAAAGGGCTGAATCACAGAGGGGTACATTATGACAGATCAGGCAGTGAATGTGTGTCTGTTACTGATTCCAAAGTCAAAACCTTTGGATTTGAATCTGTTTTAACTCTATTTACTCTGTAGGGATATTCGGTCTGTGCATTTTTTCTATTCTGATACATGCATCGGATTTACCTTGCTTAAAGGCACTGACAGGAGAATGAACCCATGACGGAGGAAATGCACAGAATGTTCTAGTTCTGAGGTGCAGGTGTTCATCTTTACCCCATCACATCAATATAACGTGTAAATATTCCAACTCAAACCCAGTGATTCCAAACTGTCAGCTGCATTTCCAAAACTTTCAATTTTCAAGGGGTTAAAATCCTAGAGCAGTGTGGACCGTGCAAAAAAAACAAATGTATTAAAGTGAAATTTTCTCTCCATTTAACCTTTCCCAAGTGATTTTTCACCACTTATAGCAACATAATCTTCTTTATTTTGCATTTTTCAGTATAAATTAGGCATTTTCCTATATTTAATTCCATGATCGTGTAGATGTTGATTAAATTTCACATTAAAGTTGAGGGTTGTTTTATTAGAAAGAGATAAAACTGATGAAAAAGTGATTGTTTCAGTCAAATCTATCGTTAAGTGAACATAAACCCAGTGTGTCCATCCTCTGTCATTGATCCAACTCCATGGGTTTTACTGGTGAATCAATGTAATAGAAGATGACGGTGCTTCCATGGTAACTCCAGAGCCTCTCAACATCCAATTGGGTCAAATCTGATGACCATGAAAAGACAAGGCAGGTTTATTTCTATAGCATATTTCATGTACAAGACAATTCAAAATGCTTTACATAAAATATTAAGAGCATGACAGCAGGGAAACAATAAAAAGTATAGGCATGAGATTAAAAAAATGACAAAATAAATAAAAGATTAAAAAAAAGATAAATAGATGAAACGGATAGAACTGAAAATAATAGATAAAGGAGATAAAAACTTTAAACTTAAAAGACGACAAACTGTATTTTACACTAAATATTTAAATGTATTGATAGGATTAGTGGGTCCACAGATATTACACAGTAGATGTTTTTGGTCACCAGTGATTGTTTGGGTCTTTATGGGTTAATGTGGAAAAGACATGAAGCACAGTTTTGTATAATGTTTCATCTAAGGCAAAAAAACATGCAACACCACAACTACTAAGCAATCAGGATGCACCATCGATCAATGTCTTGCAACGTATAGAAAAGAATTCTATGACAGATCAGGCTGCAAATTTGTGTCTGCGTCACCGTTTCTGAAGTCTAAACCCTAAATGTTTCGATTTTAAGCTCTGTTTTAACTCGCTTTCCTCTGGAAGGAAAATGTTTCATCACACAACACACACTAATGCATCATCGACGAAAGCCTTACACTGTATAAAGTCAGAGAGTTCTTGCTTGACTGGTTGCTGTATCGAGGTGACTGCACAGGCCGCCGATGCTGCTATATATAACTGCATTCAGATGATGGACTAAGTCCTCTATACTGCACTCCCTGCTGGCATGGATTCTGTTGTGTCTGCTTTAGTCCTAATTAGACACACAGTTCTTACATTGTTTGGTTGTCACTTTGCCAATAGCACACTGGAGAAGGCATCTTGCCAAAAGTGTCATGCAGCATATAAAATATTAATCAGAGTGCTGTCCTTTGCTCTTTGATTAATGCGAGACATAAGGCCAAGTATCTCCAGCCCACAACTGGAGGCTGCCAGTGAACTAGCATTCACACACACACACACACACACACACACACACACACACACACACACAGAGAAACTGCAGTGAATCATCTACATCCTCTCTTCACCCTGAACTCTGGCACAGATGTGCAAACTGAGGGCGGCAGGGTGGAAAGGACTGGGTTTGAAGTCCGTCAGTGTGGGGTCAAAGGTCAAAGAGCCTACGAAGGTAGCCATCTGCCCTGTCGCAGTGCAAATGTGGGCCAACTTTAGGAAGTTGGAAAACTTTTAAAGGGGTTATATTTATCTAAACCCACTTTTATTAATGTGAGGTTCATTTATTTGTGTATTTTGACCCTAATAGTTCAGACAGTTTGAATTTGAACCCTCCAGCTGCTGCAAAACTATCTTTACATTCATTCCGGCAAAAATCGAGTGGATTTCTACAACCTGTTTAAATTCCTGCTTAATTTGTTACGTCAAAAACTAGTTACATCCTGATATTTGCACTTCCAGGGAACATTTCACTGAGTACAATAATTGTTTATCAGCAGCAGCGGTTGTAGTAAAAGCTTAAAATATGTCCAAACTTCAAGCTGATTAAAAAAAATGTTCAGTTGTTGCTTGTATTAATGAATACAAGTGGCTGAAGGGGATAAAAAGCACGGTCAACAACCTGGAGGGGGTGGGGTCATGTGCATTTAAAGGGCCAGCGCTCAAAACCACCTTTCTGGTGTCATTACTCAGAAATAGGGTTGAAAATAGACCTGTGGAGTTGAATGAATGAAGCATTCAGACTCAAGCAGAGCATTTACTGTTTATGGAGACCACAGGGAAATCTTTGAAAATCAATTTAAAAAAGAAAAATATCACTCCTTTAAGGTAAGAGTCAATGTCAGAAATCATACACACGAGGACGTTAACAGAAAAGCTGGTTCGTCGATATGACTTCGGAGGAGTCGCTGCATTGTGTCTTATTCTCTCTTGTGCGTGTGAGCCTTCATTCAGTACATATCAATACTCTCATCTTTCAACATGAAAACATGAGGTGCAAGGTTGCGATGCGTGGATCAGCGGACCCAGGTCAGGTTTGTGCGGGTCCAAAAATGTCACTTGATTTGCGCGACAGGTCAAATAATTAAACAAAAGCAGGTTAAAAAAACAAAAAAACACCAGCACATCAGTAATGCAAAACCAAGACTGCAGGAAGACGACGACACAGACTAGGAACTAAACTGACTGTAATCTACAAAAACTCTGGTCTCAGTAATGTTCTGTGAACCATGGAAGCACCAATACTGAACAATACTGTGGACAGACAGTGTGTTTGGATTATTCTGTTCATTTATTTCATGAAGACAATGCGCTCTGTTCTCTCACAGCTGTGTGTATTGGCTGCTACGGTCTTAACCTTTTCCACTTTTATGTTGTTCGCTTAAATTTAAGAGAAAATCCAAGGTGTTAGCTTGTGTTTGTTTTGATTAAATGTCTGAGAAGGGCTGTTGATGCCTGAGTTTGTACAGCTTTTTATTCTGCTCTTTACTGTCCACTGTCCATGTTACAGTGAACGTTCATACTAGTTGCTCATTGTTGAACGGCTGTGTCAATGCGATGACGTCATCATATGATTAGCTGACTCGACTTTGACTTTACTGACAAATAAGTCAAGCTGAAAAGTCACTAATTCCCTAATACACACACTGACGATGTGAAATAATATCACGGCGTCCTGTTCTGAAACAATGACTTGGCACTTGTCAACACAACAGGTGCAGAGTTTTGTGACACTTGTTTCTCTCATTCAATGTCAGAGACTATTTTTTGTTGGCAATTATAAATTTCAGCCTGATGGCGCACCGAGGTCAGGGATCATTAAACACACACAAGGACAGACAGTACACTCAGGACACATAATCACCAGAAAAATCAATGTCATTCAAGTCCTAAATGAGTGAAAGGCCTCTCCCTTTTTATAAATAACCCCAGCTTTGCATGAGTCAAAGTCATGGATCTGAAGGACCTCTAAAGGACAAGCGTGGACCCACAGACCTTGATAATAAATCGCTACGCAGCTATTTTCATATTACATGATGTCGAGCATTTCACCTTGTCTGTAACGGTGCCGTCTGGCCCTCGCTTTGTCTTTTCTGTTTGTAGAAAAATAAATAAAATCAACATCGATAGAGTTCAAGGCCACCGGAATCTTTATAAACCGTGTCTCCAGATCCCTAACGTCGGTCCCAGCTGGTTCTTGGAGTTTGCTCGGAACCTGGTTTTATCGGATTTAGACGCGGGGCTGCTATTTTTGTGATCTCTTTACTTAAGTGGAATGATGAGATGGAAGGAACTTGAAAGCGGTAGCAAAAGAATTTACTAGTGCGGTTGTATCGGCATCAAAAGCAGTACTCTGCTTCAGATATACTGTACACGCTTGTGTGTTTCATGCTCAACTGATCTCTTTCTGCATGGATACAGACACAAAGGAATATGACAGACAGGAGTGGGAGAGCATACAAACAGCAGAAGAACTAGGTGGTGTAGATTAAGTAATTCATGGCTTTAGAAAAGGCAGACTCTTTGACTGACAGCATTATTAAAATGAACACGAATTCACACAAAAACACACTGTTCACCTAATTAAAGGAAAACGCTTTGATGACTCAAAAATATGTGCTTGTGACTCGCTGACAAAGGCTGCAGAGCATCGTGTTGTCATATTTAACAGGCAGGGTGAGACAATCGCGCGCAGCACTCGTATTCGCAGCACACGTATTCGCAGCACACGGCCTATTCAGACGGCGAGGAGGAGGGGTCTATACCGACTGACTCCAGTGCAACAAATGCAGTTACATAAGTTAAGAGGATTGTCCCTGGTTGTTAATGTGGGTCTATAGACATGTGACGTGCAGCGGCGAGGGAGAAAGTGGGCTGGGATATATTGTGTTCCATCGCTATGTGTCAGACAAAGTGCCTGCAAAGACATGGAAAAGAGCAAGAAGAGTGAGAGCACAAATAAGAGAAAGAGAAAGAGTGCCTTCCTTGCTCCGTTGCTAATCCCCTCTGCTTCCCCTGCTCGTACCATCTCTACCGTTTTTTATCTCCATCGCCTCCCTGATCTCTTTCTTCTTATTTCCTCATCCTCCCCCTTATTCCATCACTCTTTCAGGATGCCTGCTAGGTAGCCCGAGCGTGACGGGTGATGTTCAGGCGGCACATTCACAAATAAAGTGTTCACACAAACATTTGGGTGCTTCCATGAAACCGGGTTCCTTTTGGTATCTGGCACTTTTCCAGCTTTTTTAGACCCAATAATAAAAGAGAAATTTACACATATTTACCCCCAGGATGGGCCTTATGATGACCTCAGATAAATATGAAAAAATGTAATTCTTGCTCTGAGCCATCCCCTAGTTAATGAATTTTTAATCAAATATTGGGGGAAAAATTGGGACATGAAAAGCTACTTTGGTGTCAGTGCATTTGATCTGAAAACGTGGCTGGAAACGGTCTTATGTACCACGATAAATAAAGACACTGTAAAATTTGATGACCTAATCCAGACATGAATCTCGATCTCATTCCAGGTTTCGTATGTAACTCATTGTGTCCACTCACATTACATGCAGAACCTGCCCATTTAAACACAAATAAACCACAAATATTTTTTTGCAACAGCAGTCATTTCTGTGAAACACTGCCTTGCATTGTTAGTTCGATTCCGAAAATGTACTTGTGAAAGAATAAAAAGATATTGGGAAAAATACGTAGTAGTGGATCATTTTCGTGTCCTTTTTACCGTGTTACATGCGGATTTTTGAATAAAAAATAATATACAAATGTCTTTTATCTGAAAAATACTTTCTCTTTGATCTCAGCAAATATGTATTTTTTATAAACTTGATTCATAACATTAGTCGACATCTGGTTTGAATTTTTATCCCCATGTCCTGTTTTTAGGCACCAGAAGAACCCATATGACAACGCTCCAGTTTGTCTGCTGGCGACCTCAGTCAGTTTAAATACATGATGCTCCTCACTGGTACTTTTCTTTCAATCCAGGGATGTGCTTATGCTGATTTATTCGCAGCATGCATCTTTCTTCGTCTCGTTGCACATAATCTAGAATCTCCCAATGAGCCTGTGGTCATTTGGAGCCAGTTTTGCTTCTCCACGTCTGAAGGAAGTGCAAGTAAATCTCAATGTATTACAAATAAGTACAAGTTACAGAAGTGATATTTTGCTTTTTTAAAATGGAATCATGTATTTTAAAACATTTCCCTGTGTCCTCCATAAACTGTAAATGCTGTGAAGGGTCTGAATTCTTCATGAATTCAACTCCACAGGTCCATCTTCAACAATATTTCTGAGTAATGACACTGGAAAGGTCATTTTGAGCACTGGCCCTTTAAATGCAAATGAGCCACTTGATGCTCCATGCCCTCCAGGTTGTTGGCTGTACTGCTCTGTCCTGTTCAACCAACAGCTGAATATTTTAGGTAATCGGCTCAAAGTTTGGACATATTTTCAGTTTTTACTACAACCACTGCTGCTGATAAACAATTATATTGTACTCTGAGAAATGTTTGTCGGAAGTCTTGACCTTATATGTGCAAATGTTGCGACATAAATAGCTATAAAATGTAACAAATTAAGTAGGAATTAAAACGCGTTGTAGAAATCCACTCGGCTTTCACCAAAATGAATATAAAGACAGTTTAGCAGCATAAATGTTGGCGAACTGGTATTGTTTCATGCCATTATGGAAAAGTAAAGCCATTTTTTCCTAAATTGAGTGGAGACAGAATAGAATCCAGGCCCCAATCTGATTAATGACTGGTAATCACAGCTGTCAGTCAAATATTTAACCCTCCCACCAGTCTGAAAACACACATAAGGCAAAACGATTTGTTGCAGGGTATATTTTCAACAACCTGCAAAGACTAGATGAAGAACTAGAAGATGCAGAAGAAGAACAAGAAGAACAAGAAAGAGGAGAAGATGCAGAAGAAGTAGCAAGAGAAGGAGAAGAACAAGAAGGAGGAGGAAAAGAGGAAGATGCAGAAGAAGCAGCAGTAGAAGAACAAGGAGGACAAGGAGGAAAAGAAGGAGATGCAGAAGAAGCAGCAGGAGGAGAAGAACAAGAAAGAGGAGGAAAATAATAAGAAGAGGGAGGACAAGATGAAGGAGGAGAAGAACAACAAGGAGAACCAGAAGGAACAGAAGAACAACAACAGGAACAAGCACAAGAAGGAGGAAAAGGAGAAGAAAAAGATACGGAAGAAGCAGCAGAAGGAAAAGAACAAGAAGGTGAAGAAGAACAACAACAAGAAGGTAAAGAAGAAGAAATTATGAGTAATGATGGAATTTCTGTATAAAAACAGCCCTGCAGCTTGTAGTAGTTCTAGTTTATTTGTTGTATTGGACTATATTCTATTTTAAAGATAATCATCTTCGTGTGGTCAGTAAAATAAATGAGATGAACAAAGAACCAAACACAGTTTATCATAATATACTATTATTACAGTACATTAAAAAGAACTGCATTCGAATTAATGCTGTATGTTTATCTCAATTCAAAAGATATACTCCTCATTAAAATTCATTTGGAGATAGAGCTAAAAGAGCCTCAGTGACAGAGATCATTCCAAAACAGGACCCAGATACAATTATATGGAGATTACAGATATATAGTATTCAACTGTGTGATCGGCGCTGCTGTTTGATTTCTATTCTCTGCACAGTTGCATCATGTAATAAATATAAAACTGTAGATTTAGATAAGACCTTCCGCTCTCGACGTTTCTTTTTTTTTTTTTTTTTTTCCCAGGCTGCAGTGAAGCGTGTGGTGTCTTTAAACCGTGGTGCTTCGTCAGCCAATGATACGACAGTTGATCCAGGTTTAGGCTCTCCAGTCACACTCTTCTTCAGAACGGAGGTACGCAGTTATCCAAGATTACTGCTTCTAAATTATCCTAATCTATTTGCCCTCTGTATCAGAAACCACGCCAGATGAGGATTAAAAGATCACTATATACTGGCTAACACTATATTAGCATAGATTAATTAAAGCTATGATCCATAACTTTTAGCATGTCTGTAAAGATGATCTTGATTCAAGGGTCATTTTTCTGAGTTCTTTCATGCTGTTAGAAAGCCCACACTCTTTATGTATTATTCCTATGCTTGTTGAGATGAATTTAAAGTTCAATAGTATGTTTCTCTATAAGTGGTCATATGTCCTACGCCCCTTAAACGCACCATGGTCGTAAGGGCGCCACTGTATGCTAATACGATAACCAACTGAAACGGCTAATTTTCCTCTAAAACCGCAACCGTTTCTGTTCAGTTATTTTCTTTATCCTTTGCCTATACCACCCTGGTGTTGTTCCTGTGTGTGTACGCCAAAAGGTGAAATCAATGATATGTTGACTTGATTTAATGTACTCTTAAACCGTCGGTCGGTGTGTTTACTTGTGTATGAGCTAATGCTATCTTATGCTAGCGTCTTTTGCTAGTGTGTTGATGGAGCTAGTGAGTTGGGTCATACTATTTGTTAGCTTGGCGAGGAGTGTATAGGGTAATTTTGTTTGCATTAAAAAGGACAATATGGTATGATTGACTTTAAAACTTCAGTTATGTCACTGTATTTCTGTATGATGTGTAGTTTTTAGTATACTCATGTTGTTGTTACAGACCACAGCAAAATAAATCAAACATTAACTGGAAATCTGTATCCGTGCTCTTTAACTGGAACACCACCTCCACACCTTTGGAACCAGTTGAATTCCTGGAGACAACACACACCCTCTCCTTTTTACATGCTACTGTTATTAGTATGCAGAAAGGACACTATAATCAGCTGAACAGGTGACATAAATCCAGATCCATTACACATATTTACATTTTACGTAGAACAATATGAATATAGTGATCAATTTTTCTTCATAAAAATGGTGTCAATGGGTCTAGAACAGAGGTGTCCAAAGTATTCATATTCATTAATCAGATAGAAATTGAAATACTACACAGTAAAAAAAACAAAAAAAAAAACAAAACAGTGTCAGTTTAAGGGTTGAATTGAACTCTGTTTCAGATATTCAGATAATTATATTCATATTTGGTGCTACTCAAAATTAGAGTAAAATTGACTCAATGCCCAGTGTCAAACATTCAGAGTTAATTCTACTCTGGGGCAGCCATGAGGTAGGAGGTAGAGCAGGTCGTCCAATAACCCTAACCCTAGTCATTCCTTTGTGTCCTTGGGCAAGACACTTCACCCTTTCACCTTTCAGCCACATTCATGCCCAGTAAAAATGAAGGCATTTTAGTCCAATTCAAATGTATTAAAGAACCATATATGTGTTCTACTGAGCATTAACAGGCATTTCATGGAGCGGAAGATATGACGAGTTGAAGTATTGGAATGGTGCAAAGACTCAGGTGTGTCGGAATGGTAAATGTTTATATTTCTGATCCAACCACAATCTGAACACTTTTTTTATTATCATTTAAATGATGACAAGCCCGGAATGAAAGCGAGCTGAAAAGTAGAATAGAAAGAGCAGATAATTGTGTGAAAATGTAAGGAGTAGAAGTAAAAAGTCAGCTGAAAAATAATTACTCCAGTAAAGTATAGATAAATCAAACCCTTAACCATTACTCAACCCTGTAAAGCCTGAACCATTAAATCAGATAGTTCCAGTTCTTTGAAACTGGAGCATTTTTTGGTCCTTCTGAACAACCCCCCCAATTTTTTTTTTTCCACATATAAATTTCCATGTGCGAGTTTCAATTTTGTATCATATTTGATACATTGGGTCTCAATGCTAAAGTATTATTTTTGAACAATCAAAAACATGTCTAAAAAAATTGGTAATTCCTTTTTAAAACTGGCAAAGTTCTGCCGCCTTCCTCATTAATGATAATCTTGTAGAGTCATTAGAAAGGCCTCTGGTGAATTAGTTCATCTCCCCTGGTGGATTATCTGTGTATTGCATGTATCTAATTGCACACATCAGGTTTTTAGAGAAAAACCAAACCAAAAAAAAAAAAAAATCACACTAATCACGCAGAAGGCTTCAAAACATATCAAATATGATACGTTTGGCAACAAAGTATTTGTACTTCGTTACTTGACACCTCTGGTCTCGATGGACACAAGTACTGTTTTGGACAATTCATCGAGTTCATTTTTTGCAGAGATGCACAGGGACCATGGAAGCATTAACAGACAGACCTCTGGGAATGTGAGCACCACAGGTCTTATTCAAAATGATTCAGGGAGTGTGTCCGAGGTCTAAAGCTGTCACATCACATTAACGTCCAACTGACTGTTAGCAAACCAAACCATGTACAAGCACAAATGGAAACCGACACCCATGTACAAACGTGTGCCTGTGCTGACCAAGGATTAATCACACATTTAGAGACAACACATGCACACAACTGTTTCTTAGCTGGCTCTCCTTAACATATGTTTCCAGCTATTTTACACAGAATGCACACTATTTACACAACCTGATGAACACACAAAGACCACGCACATAAACACATCCGGGAAATGCACACACACACTAAACACAGTGTGCTACAATGGCCTTATCCATTAAAAATGCATGGCACTGCAGCAACAGTTTCTAAAAATGAGCACCATTGCCAGATGCTGATCGGTACACTGAGAACTGCCTATCAAGAGTGAAATTGCTGCATCAATGTCAATTTAGTTTGAGACATACTGCATATTATAAAACAGCGAAAAAAATCCTATTGCCATAGAGGAAAACACACACTGTGCTTGTTTATAGTATGTTTTTTAGATTGTTTGTGAAAGGGTTAATAGCATGTGTTATCCCTCTGGGTGCTACATTGTCAGATCTGCAAGCACGGCCGCAGAGGGTTAATGCACTCACATTGTCCTCCCTCATCGTGTTATCAGCAATCATCAACACCCGCGTCTAATGTGAAAGCAAAAGCGTTGCCAAGCACCAGACAGGAAGAGAAATCAGGCCAATAGACCCCAATCGAGGCTTAATGGGGGCCTAGTGGCGCGGCAACCGACACCTCTCGCACTGCCTGTTCATCATTCACTCCCGCTGGTGTCTGGGAGATGGCAAGGGCTTCTGGCTTATCAAACAAATTAGCTGCTTCGTCACTGAAATGAAAGTGGTGCGTAAGCTGCACGGTTGTCCTTTCTTTCACAGACTGTCCTTGTTATGAATCAAAGAATGAAAATACAGGAAGCTTAAAGTAAGGATGGTCCCTGGATGATTTGGGAGACAGTTGGATCTCCCTCTGTAGGACCGGGGAGGAAGTGGTGGGTGTCCCCCGCCCTGCTAACACAGCTGGCAAACACCCAACATGTGGCAGCCTCTGCCTGGACGGCGGTCTGATTACAGTTGGGTCAAGAGCTAAATGTTGCCCTTCCAATCTTTGCAAACCCCGCCCACACAACACCAGAGATCTGAGTCACAAAGCTGAATGGCTGCAACTGATGGCTCCGGTCCATATGCAGACACTCCTACAGTACCGTTTATCTGCCTCGAATTTCTCCTCCTCCTCTTCACTTTTCTAAAGTTAGATGCAACTTCGTCAGTGAGCGGTGATTTCATCGTTTCCCTGTTCCTGTTGCTTTCACCTCCTGTCTCCTATAGCTGCAGGGACTCGGGCCTGGTTCAGCTGTACTGAATGACAAACCAAGGGCACATCTGCAGCACATGTAGGTACATGAATTGTCGTAGCTCTTTACATTGATGCTATTCTGGAAAGACCCATTTTATCATCACGTACATGCATCCTGCTGCATCTGCCAACTCCCGCTGTGTTGATGACGCTAAAGCAAAGAGACAAAATATACCACGGAGCTTTGTCTGTGGACATAAATAATTGCAGCTCCCATGTTTCTTCTCCCTCTCGTCTCTCCTCTCCATACGTCCCCTCAAGCCCTGTCTCAACCCTTTCGCTCCTCCCTCAATTCCCACATTTCCCATCATAACATAATCCACATTCTGCTTCAATCAGATGGAAAAGCACAAACAGCCCCTCGGCCAGTCACGTTCCACACACAGACACACATGTTGTACACAAACACACTCATGCCCGGTTAAATATAAGCCTATATAACACACACCAATAGGCTGAGAGCTGAGGATGGGGGAAGGGCTGTGCGTATGACAGCCATGTGGCAGGGCTTTAAAGCCTGAGTCATCACGTCATGCGACACATGTGTGTCTTCCCTGCAGGCGCTCAGCATAATGGCATATTAAAGGGCAGCCTACAGAGGAGCAACAGGGGGATAAATATCATCGCAGTTACCAGCAGGGTGGAGGAAGGCAAACGTCAAGATTTGCGTAGCGCTTATTGAGGGGCAAAGACTAGGCCGAGGAAGAATCAGTGTTTTAGCGGCTAAAGTTAGTCCAGGACATTGGCTTTACTCAAGCAAAGTCCGTTATAAAATACCATCTATTTAGGCTGACAGCAGTGGGGCTTAAGCCAGGGAGCACATATTTAGAGCTCTCTCTCACTTGAGCTGAAGGAAATTTCTAACGTTTGTTTGCGATGCCGATGTCAGCAGGAGGAGGAAATACAGAAACGGCATAGGAGTGTGATGGGTGGTCAGGGAGGGAGATACAATAAATGGCAGATCCCAGAGTGGGGCTGTGATCGAACTGAGCTCTGCTGGAAAATGATCAGGAAAGGTGATGATTGGTGGGTTCAACTAAGCAGCCACATTTGTGTCCTGTGGGCTGTGTTACTCCCAAACTGTAATCTATTACAGATTACTTATTACTGTTATTCAAAAGTAATTCCTTACCTTATAATATTACTGTCTTTGAATTGTAATGCATTACATGACTCCTGTATTACTTCTGAGTTACATACAGAGTCTCGTCATAAATGTGAGCATGTGCAGTAGAACCTAACCCCCCCACCCCCAAAATAAGAGATAGGAAAGCCTTGGGACATGTAAATTTGGCCCCAAAGTACATGTGGATGGATAGTTTGTGTGTTCATAACTAAACCTTATACATTTATTCACACATTCAACGATATCGACAAAGGAGCTAACTATACTTAATATTTTCTAGTAATGTCACCAAGCCTTATATTATATATAAATGTATATACATAAATAAAAATCTGAATAACATGAACTTGAAATGTATTAAGAACAGTAAGTGCAATTTTAACAATATTCTGCCTCAATTGGTTGGTTTATCATTTAAACATGTGCATTACAAGTTCCATTACTATTACAAATACACAAAATATTTAGTAATAGGGAGATTTTTGGTAAAATTGCATATAGGCCTCTTCAGACATTTCAGGTTGTTCAGGTTATTCACGTTTTTTTGTAAAAAGATGGTTTGTTAATATAAGCATTTTCATGTAATTTTACTTTTTTTTTACAATAAAGCAAAGACAAAATTTGAAGTTGTCAGTATTTATAGGTTATTATAATAGTATTCTACTGGTCTGACCCCCTCCAGATCATATTGGTCTGGATGTGGAACCTAAATTAAAGTGATTCTGACATCATTGATTGTTAATATGTTCAGTGTAGTTTCTGCATTTCACAAATTCATCCCACGGGCCAGACGGGACCCTTTGGCGGGTCGGATCTGGCCCCCAGGCTGCATGTTTGACACCTGTAGCTCAAGGTCTCACGATCTTGCCTTTTTTTTTTTTCTTCATTTGAGCTATTAAATTATGGGCGCAAAAGTGTGTAAAATATTACTGAAAATGTATTAGTAATGTAATAATGTATTTTAATGTAATGAATTAGTAATGCCTTACACTCCTGCATTACAGCAAAAAGTAATCAAAAGTAAATCAAAAAGTAATCAAAAAGCGCTACTCCCATATGCTGCATTTGTTTCCTAATACATCTAAAATCAAACGTCCTAAATCCCAGTTGCGTCGACAGCTCCTTGAGTGAAACACTATCCTTGTCCTCCTGTCGTTGCAGGAAATGACTCCATGCTTTTGACATATTAGGACGTTCATACTGTTCGAAAGGAAGGCTTGGCTCTATGTGTCACTGATCAGGGTGGTAGAAGTCAAATGTGGGAGCTACAGAGACGAAGCAACAACCACCTGGAAACTCCTACGACACTGTTTTCAAATGTGTGCAGTGGGTAGGAACATGTTGAAGGGCAATGTTTGATTATGACTAAAATGCTGTTTCTTTCCACCTTAGATAAAAATACCTTTGTTGGTAGAACATATCTCCCAGAGTCACATGCTAAATATTATCTTAAGATTAATGTCGTAAGGACTTTGTTGGTCGGATGCATAATGGTAAACAATAGCTAACATTTGCTGTGCGACAAAAATACAGGCATAGTTTCATTTTGCACCAATTAAGAAGCAAATGAAATATCTAGTTATATTATGTATTCCATAATATTCCTATAAGCAACATTACCCACAGCTTAGGCTTGTTAGCTACAGCTGAAAGAAACACTAATATTCTCCAGCTGGAGTTGGTTTAGTTGAGTGTGTAGAAATGATCTGCCAGCACAGGGCTCTCAAACACAGGATGAATTAGTGAAATACAAAATGACACTCAAGATATTACAATTCAAAAGTGCATCAGACCAGTAAATACTATCATAATAAACTACAAATAATGAAAACCACATTTTTTTCCTCTTTGTTTTAGTGTAAAAAGTTAAATTACACAAAAAAATTTACATTTACAGACTAGCCTTTTACAAAAAATGTCAACGACCTGAAATGTCAAGAGAATTAAGTGTAACTGTACCAATTTTCAGCCCGTTATAAAATGTTTTGTGTATTTGTAGATCCACTGGGATCTGCAAGTTGTAATGAACATGTGAAAATGAGATGCTGAGGCCAAATAATGGCATAAATTGTGAAAATTGCACTTTTTTAAATGTAATTTTATTCATGGTTATTCATGTTTCTCCCATTTTTTAAAGGACAGTTGGTAGGTGTGAACATTTAGATAATAGAATTTTACTTTTTCCCTTTTTTTCCACATAGAAGTTAAACAGACATTTTGGAATAGAGATTAGTTCTGTAATGGAATGCACCTGTTCAGTAAACATCTGAAATATTGATACCAAGATCAGTGAATATTTGTGGTATCGATACCAAGGTCAGTAAATATCCGTAGTACCGATAGCAAGGTTAGTAAATATCCACAATATCGATACCAAGGTCAGTAAATATCCATAGTATTGATACCAAGGTCAGTGAATATCTGTAGTATCGATACCAAGGTCAGTGAATATCTGTAGTATCGATACCAAGGTCAGTAAATATCTGTAGTATCGATACCAAGGTCAGTAAATATCTGTAGTATCGATACCAAGGTCAGTAAATATCTGTAGTATCGATACTAAGGTCAGTGAATATCCATAGTATAGATACTAAGGTCAAGGTCAGTATTGGATCTGTTAGACCCCCCCCCCCCCCTTAATTTTGTTAATGTTGCTCTTAAGTTTGTTCAAAGAGAATCTGACTTTGCCCTCTCTTCATGTGGAATTTTTTTTGTTATTGTTATGCAGAATGTGAGCTGACAGTACTGTGATTTGGTTTTTGTTTGTTTAAAATTGCCTTTCAGAGAAAGGTGCAAAACTAATGTTTAAAATACACTTCGCAATATTTTATTTATTATATTTTCTATGTGAATTATAGCAGCAGATTATAGTATACCTGTTTTTCTACATTCTATTGTCTCCAAAAATTGGAGGGAAAATGTTCCAAAAGTCATAATAAGTGCATTAGAGACATTCTGAGGGGTTTTCTTTCTTCTTATATCAAACCAGGAAAAAAACAGAACAATGGCTTTCAAAGTCGAAAACGAACTGAACCAAAAAATTTGCATCCCATAATGTTATTATTTGAATGATCTGGCACTTTTCAGGTCATTCTGGGCTGAACTAACATGAGTTTGACTTCCCTGAGCTAGCAAAGAAGCTAAACCACAAACACACATCACAAACAGTCTGATACAAAATGTGTTAAAAGTATGGGAGCTAGAAAAGAAAAGTAATCTGGATACATGTTTTTTCCTGGATGTTAAGGCCTGGCAGGGTCACGAAAGCAGAAAACATACGAGCACATATACCGGATCTATGCAGCTCCGTGTCCGTCGGTAAAAGCCTTGGCGTGCACTCACACTCACATATTTAAGTACACACGAACACGGTGACAGGCAATTCCTCAAGGTCTGCACCTTGGGAACCTCTCCGTCTTTCCTTTCCTGAGCCTTGTGTGTGCATGAAAAGGACCTCGCAGACAGAGACAGAGTGTCTGGATTTTAGTAAGGTCATAACCACCCATTTACGAAGCTCACGGCCATTACGTGTCCACAGTTTGTCATGTGTTTTTCTTTTAAAGTGCACAGCCTGTCTCGTAACACACCTGTTCACATATAGACATACAGAGCCTCGTATAGGTCCCATCCCGTCAGGTCCCAGCACACTTTCACTGCATGACAATGGAAACAATATCCTGATCTGCTTTCACTAATTTGTCCTGTCATTATAATTAGCCCTGATAGAATTAGTTCTCCATCAGAAAATTAATCATTTCAGTCATTTATTATAAGAAAAATGTTACGATATTCGATGCACTGCAGCAAATGTGGAAAATAATTAAAAATCTATGGGTTTTGGGATGTGGATCATCAGATTGGGTAAATAAATGCTTGTGTTTATGACGCAAAAGCAAAATCAAATCATCTGGATCGTATTTGACGCGTCTTAACGGTGACACTGCGCACCTCGCTTGATAAATGCGCGATTCAATAATAGAAGCAGTGCATTGCTTCATCATATTAAGTTCATATAAATGTCACCTTTGCTTTGGGTAATAGACAGATAAATGATTTATAATCCACTTTTTCTCAGATATCGGATTTGTTGTGGGTAGCAGGATGAGGTCCCACATTCCAATTCACACCAGTCCTTGGTATGTAAGGGTGTGCGTTTAGGTGAGGGCGGGGGCTCGACGAGGAGAAGGTCACAGGAACAAATGATCGTAAAAACATAAGAAACATTAAAAAAGGGATGGAGAGGAGCCTCCTGAGAGAGTGGAAGAAAAAAAGGAAAAAAATAATGAGCTGCAGAGAATCAGTGTGTGTGTGTGTGTGTGCGAGTATGTGGGGGTGGGGGGGTACAGGGAAGACAAAAAAAAAAAAAAAAACTTAAATCCTGTTAGAAAAATCCCGCAATCCTAAAAACAACTAAGCAATTATGTCCCAGGGAAGGTGAATTATAGAAAGAGACAGAAAGAAACCGAGAGGTAAAAAATGCTTGTCTGTGCATGGCCCTGTGGAGACCCAGAGGTCGCATGAAGGGCAGCGCGAAAAGCGAGACGACAAAATCTTTGTGCTTCACAGCGTTCTGTAAGCCAGTCTCCTTACAAGGACCACAGGGACCGTGCCAACCTGACAGCACGAGTTAGACTCAACTCTGCCGTACTTCTTCACCTCAACAACGATGTCAGTCAAGTCCGCCGTGTGGAGACGCTGCTGCTACAGTTCAACAGGAACGACTGAACTTGAAAAAAAAAAACAAAACTTCTTTTTCTCTTATTACTTATTACTTTTATGAGCAAAATCATCATCTTACCCATAAAGACCTGAACAACCACTGGCAACCAAGGTCATCTACCAATATATGTTTAATAACTCCTAATCCATGAATCCTATCAATACATGTAAATAATTATGGTTTTTCATCTTTTCATGGTCATCAGATATGACCCATTTGGACATTCAGAAGCTCTGTAGTTACCATGGAAACACTGTCATCTTCTACCACATTTATTCACCAGTATAAGTCATGGAGTTGGATTAACAGTGGATGGACACATTGGATTGGTGTTAATTTAATGATATATTTGCGGAAAATGTTACTTTTTCTTCATTTTTCTCCATTTCTGATATCATGAGCTTTTATGAACATCTGCCTGTTCGGCGAGTAAATTTGGGAGAATATCTGATTTTTATTGAATTAATGCAAAATTCAGAGGATAATATTATAATTAGTGGTGATAAATCACTTACAAAAGTGTAAATTGAGAGAAAAAATAATTATAATTTGGGAAAGGACACAAAAGTAGCCCTGGGTCTTTATGGGTAAATCGGGTTTAACCCTTTATCGGGCAAGAGACTATTTTTGGTCATTTCTGCATGCATTACAACTGTACTAGTGAGGCAACAGTATCAGGTCCAATGTGGTCTCCAGGGTCTGTAAGGTCCACCTGTGCATGAACAGTGAGTGGACCTGCTTTGTTGGGAACCATGAAGTAATGGTACTAATGTAAGGAATGATGTTCAAAGGGTGGATGTGGATGAAAAAAATAAACAAACAAGTGGTGTCAAGTACAACAAACCCCGCCCCTCACACATATTGTAGCTTATTTTGGCATCAATCCAACTGATGCCATCATGTCTCTACATGTGCTGATGGCATATCAATTCCCTCTATATATGTGCCAAGTTTGAAGTAAATTGAAACAAAATTGATGTTTTTATAGACATTTGAAATTTTGTCCATTAAAAGTAAATGGGAAAAAAAAAATCATAAAATTCTTTAGTTTGACTTACTTTTCCCAAAAATGTAACCACATCTATTCTGGGTCACTGGTAATCTATAAACCCAATTTGGTATGAATTCAACATATACTTTTGCTGCTACAGACACTTTAATTCTTGCCCATTATAAATAAATGGGGGGTAAAAATTCATACCAAATTTTAACTTTAACCTTCTTTTCTCAAAATGTAATGATGTGTATTCTGGGTCACTGGTAATGTATAAACCTAATATGGTACTGTATGAATTCAACCAATAGTTTTGCTGCTAGAAGGCTACAAACCAAACCAAAAATAATCCCCCTTGCCTCCCTTTCAAGGGCCGGGCTAATAAAGAAGATAATATACAATAAATAGTGCTAAATCACTTAGGAAAGGTAAAATATAGGGGAAAACATAATTTGGAAGCTGCCACAAAAATAACATGCTTTATTCAGTGAGTGATACAGTGTGTGGGTATGTATAGTGGTACCTCTACTTACGAACGACTCAACCGACGAAATTTCCAAGTTACGAAAATCCTTTATGGTAAAATATTGACTCTACAAACGAAGAAATTTCAAGTTACGAAAGGCGCAATTATTACATGCTTTACGGTAAAGTACACTCCCACTCGGTGCTCAGGATA